>CAWUFW010000087.1:1472500-1650000 GCA_963921515.1 Calotriton arnoldi
AGATTAGCCAAAGGCAAGGAAATGAACACACCAGGGGTTCCAACACCATCACCGATGGGTGGGGGGCAGAATTCAACTACACAAGGGGTAGGATTAGAGGACATTCTCCAGTACAACAGATCAGATCCAGATTGGACGAAATGGCTGATTTGGCCCATTGACACAAACAAATGTCAGCAGAGATTTATGAATACAACCAAAGGGTTTAGTATCCATAGGCCAGACCCACGCTATGTACAGAGACATCACCCGGGGGTAGTGACATCCTATAGTGTTGGCTAGAGACCTCAACAGTCACAGAAGTGAAGCACCACTTGACCTTACTCACACCTGTCATGGATTTTAGAGATTTTCTACTAGGACCCAGGAAACAACGTCAGAAACGTTTCATATATACAGGCCTTTATGCCTACTATAATGAAAACTGGAAAATATCCCAACAAGAGGCCGCAGAAAGGATACAGGAAATAGACCGTATTAACTTAGAAAAGGCATTAGCTGTGGTGGGTAATGGGTTAACAACTTTGACCTCCAGGATTTACTCCTTGGGCAACGTTGAGTCTTTGGCGATCGACATATTAGAACAAGATCTGGCCTTGTTACAACACGGGCAATCTCAGCTACGTTCTATTATGATGTTAAGCTGGACACTGCAATCTTTGCGTGCAGGATATGTGCCCTGGCGTTTTATAAACACCACGTCTCTGTTTTCAGAATACAATCTAACTGATAGACAGAAATGGCACAAAGGGGAGCCAAATATACAATGTTGCGTATTGAGAAACTGGAAAGGCTACCTTTCACTGTAGCCGAGTCACCATCAACAGAATGGCTAATTCATGGCCAAATCACGCTGCCGGTCACTACGTTTCAGTTTCAATAGTGCCTTGAGCAAAGACAGGCAGGCAAATATGAGAAAATGGGTAAGGGATACATCAAGGAAACTTGGAAGTTACCATATAGATACCGATGCCGGAATGGGGATCGAGAAGTGTATCCGAGTGGTACAAACTGCAAGAACGCTTTAAGCGGTTCTCTCATGTGTCAGGATATTTCTCTACACGGAGCCTGCAGTGGTTCAGTGGCGAACTTATCTTGTCACATGTCAGGGACCCCAGCGGCCATGATCACGCCGGTTTTCCAGCTGCTCTCGAATGGGAGTTACTTAATGCTAAATGATCAAGGTTGCTGTGGGATGCTTCCGGGCGTCGCATATCTAGTCACTGTTCACTCCAGGGTTACTTGCTGTATGCAAGTATTGTTTCCGCCACTGAACACAGTCAGGGAGGCGCCGCTATGGCCTTCACTGAACGTTTCTTTCATACAATTTGATACTCTGAGCAGATTGAAAGCCATGCTTTTACAGCAACCCGTGCCCTTAACCTCCGCTCGAGAAACCTATGAACTTCAAGTTGCAAGGACCTCGACCGAGATACAGGCACTCATACGTACAAACTGCCCCATTCATTTAGCAGAAATGGTTAGTCGTATCTTCAACATGTCTGATACGAGCGGTATTGTACACCTATTTAAGACCTTAGGGTCAGGACTGTTAAGCACCTTTCAGACAGTCCTCGGAGTAATCCCAAATTTTATACACTCCGTATTGGGAAGCGTATTTGGAGGATTCCCGCTCATCCTGTTCCTAATTGCAGGAATCCTGATTGTAATATTGCTGCTACGCAATGGACGGCCAACTTCCCGAGGGAATGGTGAACACGCTCCTGAAGCGGAAATACCGTGAACGCATGGTACAACTTCTGGGCATTTCTTGCCTGCGAGAACTCAATGCCTCCTGGTTTCTATCGTTTAGACCAGTATGGGTAGACTGCATCTTACCTGTTCTTCGATGCCTGTTCTGCGGAGAAGAATGCACGTTGGATCTTTGTCTAACATTTCCATCAGATGCGCCTCCGGACACGAATGCAATGCTGGACCCCATAAAGGCCCACGCTCTGCATTGTCCTCAGTGGCTTCCGATTCTGATGAATGCATTCCTGGAGAATCCATAGGTGCCGTTTGCTCCTGCTGGGTTAGGTGGCTCTTCCACAGGCACCCAGGTTACAGCTGCCGCACAAGCTGCCGCAGCACCGACTGTTGGCAGTACTACATTCCATCTATGTGCGATTGACATTCTCTGTGAGGCGTTGGATTTGTCATCTACAGCAGCTGACACCGATAATATTGAGATTCCCAGCCAGGACGCGTAATCTTGAATTGGCTCATCGTGTCCTGGGAAAGAATTCGGCTTCTTCACTCGTTTCAAAATAAACTATCTAAATTTGGAACATTTTCTTACATTGACACTTTCGCTTGAGAAAAGCATGGCCTTCTCCTGCTTATGGTAATGCAACTTCTATAGAGAGACGATATTGACTTTTTAAGTGGCAACTAGAAAAAGCTGAATTTTAACATTTCTTTTTTTTTTTAGCACCTCATTTTTCAACGATTTTTTAGAACCATGTTTTTACTTGCTTTTAAAAATGTTTTTAAATTGTCCAAATTTTAAGTATGGTCATTTTAATCCAGTTCGGAAGAGGAGTGGGTGTTATATCCCGCATAGAGGCCCTAATGTAGACCCGTTCGTACATGCCCTAAAATGGACGTATTCATATTTACCCTAATATGGTCATATTCGTACTTGCCCTATTATGGTCATGGCCGCATATGCCCAATTATGGTCACAACTGTACATGTCCTATTATAGTCATGATTCCTTATATAGGCATGATCTTTCACCTACATTGGTCCCAGCTAGTACACAACGACCTCTGAGGGCTGAACGTTATCTATCCTGTGGTTTTGAATACAGCAGGGTTTTTCCAAACACAGGCCCACACTGTACTCATTAATTATGCATAGCTCTCTAAGAATACACCACTGGCATAATATGTATGTACAAAGTTCACCCGACGTCTTCCTCATGTCCAATACAAACCATACTGAGGACCGAGACTTTGTAGGGTATAAATACACCACATCTTGCCCCGGTAAGATAGAGGGAACCGAGACTTCCATGCTGACACACTGACCAGAGACGCTGAGGCTCCTGCATGCAGTCGCTCCAGCTGACAGCGGTCTGACACAGCCCTTACGGGGTGTCCAACTCGAGACCAGGACGGGGTCCCACACTCTCTCTATTCAGGTATGGGGGTTCGACTAAATCCTAGGAGGATTCTTGGCTCTTAGGCTTTTAGACCTACACACATATGCTAGGTACACTCAGGTACATCTAGTTAGGCATCGTAGGAGTACGCGCACTTGCATAATGCTTTTATATTCATGTATGTATTCATGATTATTGCAATATGGTAGAACTGTTCTATCCCTTTGCTTTTATCGTACTGCTGATAATATATCTCTGCTGGTTACCGCAGCACATATATTTTACACTAGAATAACAACTGTTCAATAAATACTTATTGAAACGCCCGACTGTTTATTCTGTGTAACTCTCTGAGAGAAACCGAATAAGTGAGCACGAGTGACTGAGCGAAAGGTAGTACATTGGTTCCACGATTGAGGGAATCGGGGTTGTCATGTTCTAAGGTTGCCAGAAACTAATCTCTCCCCGATAAGAGGAGACACTAGTGGCACTGCGAGCTAGCTAATGCAAACTAGGCTAACATATACGGTGGGGGTGCACGGAGTCAGTCTGCCACCAAGCCCGCAGTATATGTTACCCAAACGCACAGGTCCTACAGGGGTACTATAGGAACTACACGACAAAGTCTCTATCAGATCATCCTGTTAACACTTGTAGCGCAAGTAATCGCAGACCTGCAAACTCACACGGTGCTGTGTCACATGATATGTGTCACATTCACATGGTCACCGGGTGAGGAGCCGAAATCACACAATGGCAGGGAAAACGAGCCGAAAACCACTGAAAACGGTGGATTTCCATCTTGTTTTTGGGGGCAGTATGCAGCCGATGTCCATTAAAAGGTGTGAAAACACCCCAGGACATCGGAGGCAGCACCAATGACCCTTTGTGTTTTTTGGGGGAGGGTGTGGGGGGCTTGGTGAGGGGCAGAGTGCCTCTAAGAAAGCTCTCAGCACAAGGTCCCCCACCTTTAAGGCCCTGCCCCATCTCACACAGTGAAGTTATTTTGTAAAATGGCAGGTATGCAATCTGGTTTTATCCTCTTGTACAGATCATCTCTAGGACTGAAACCTGAAACTAGCCTCAGGATCCATGTTGATACTCTGCATACAATTAAAATCGTATTTGACATTTTTCTGCAGAGAGAACTTAATAACTTTTTATTTGGGGGAAAACAATCTCAGATCACAGTGAGGCTGTGTATTGATGGAGAAAGTTGAATGAGGACTCCTATTACATTCAAGACTCCTTATCTGCACTCTACCTCTTTCCCACTCCACTTGCTTCTGATATAGTGACAGGGCCCAAGATCAAATCTACAAAGGCAATTGAAAACAGAAAGTGGCTTTTATCATCAAACAGGTGCTGCGTTGCACTGCTTTGTTACAACATTTCCAACCAGGTACCAGTGATTCGAATAATCAGATGAATTAACTAGAAACATCCCACTATGCTGGTCCTTACATTCAAGTAATTTTCTACAATCTCTTTGAAGACAATCGGGTGTCATCCAGTGATATCACGCATTGGTGCCCGGTAATTCTCTGTGACCCTTTAACATGAAACAAATACTTAGCTGTAGTCCCAGTTTTGCCTCATATTAATCTTCATTGAAGTCAAACATTAACATAAGTCAGCCAATAAGGATAGATCTTACAAACTCTACAGGCTGAGGTATTGCTATTAGAAATGAAGTCTTCTCTGGTCGATGATGCATTGCAGCCTTGTAAACAGTGGTGGGCCCATTAGTTTAGTTAAGACCAAATTCAGATCCCAAAGAGGTGTAGGCCTTCTAAATAGTCTTTAATAAGAGGAATTTTGATAAAGGGAGCCTGATCTAGACCTTTCTGTAAGATGCGATTGCAGCAGGATGGATTTTAATGAAAGAACTGCACTTTCGATTCTGACAGAGGTAAGTATGGTCAGTCCAGTGCAAAGAGGATCGCTGTTGCTTGACAATTACGGAGATCCCGAATTACTGCAGGTGGCAACAGAATCTGAGGAAATGCCGAAAGTTAGATCTTCAACCAGAACATCAAAAGGGCGTTGTTCAATGAGCCTGGTCCCAGCAGTCGCAAAGCAAAGTTTTAGCATTTTTTGATCGGAGGTGTTTCAGAGTGACCCATCTTAGGATAGCATCGCTCCATCATTGGACAGCATCAATTTATGAAGATTTGAAGAAAGTCATTGACCTTGCCCCATCTTTTTTTATTTTCATAGAATATGCTTAGGAAATACACTTGCTGTTTCAGAATTCCCTGTAAAAGTACTGCTTTTCTTCACAGACCCCTAGCCAAGGCCCAGAGCAAGATTTATTTTGCGTCTCTTAGCAAGGTCTCGATCTTATGGCCCTTGCTTGTTTTGGTGGTACAAAGTTGCATTGTCTGCTTGAATAAAAACTCTGTTCACTGTCAGAAATAGTTGGAGGGCTCCGAGAGCTAGAGGAACCGATCATCAGCTCCAGGTAACTAAAGTGATGCGAGCTCTCCTTCTCTCACCAATGGCCTGGCACAGAGCATTCCCACATGTGCTAGTCTTCCCGAGTGACATCTGCCACAATAATTTGAGTTGGAAGACTGTAGTATCTTGTATCCAGAATTCACTGCAGGAAACGTAGTTTATATAAAAAGTAGGTTTAATGAATCCAGCACACTGTTAAGCAACCTCTCCGGACAAAATCTCCAGAGATAACGCCTCGGAATTAGAATTCCTACACCATAGCAGAGGAACAAGAACACTAGGAATAGGAATAATGCTCACGGATGAATTAAAGGAACAGTATACAGGAAGTAAATGAAAGAATAAAACATCTCTTTCCTTAAAAGAAAAACGGATCAAACAGTCTTTCATTCTTATGGGAGGTTTCACACTTCTCCCACTTGCTTTAACCCTGGAAGAGACGGAGTCCAAACCAACAGGTCTGTCAGCTGAAATCCGTGTACTCTCTTGAGAACAATTACCACCAGTTCCTTCAGTTTCTTCAACAAGGTTTCTACAGTTCACATCATTGAATGCAGTGCGACATTTAACAACTCGCCTTACATTCCACACCCTACCGTCCTGGGTAACCACACTATTCAAATTAACTTTCACCACTCTAATGGCAGGACCATACTTAGAAATTCCTTTTGTGTTGTAACCAGGTTTGCGTATTTTCACCCAATCTCCCACAACATAAGTGGGTACTTTGACTTTACATCTGGTATCATAAAAATCTTTCATTTTCTCTTGTTTCTGTTGAACCCTGAAAGAAACATTTTGCACATCATCATCAGTCAACGTGAAACATTCTCTTCTTTATCCACCACGGACAGAGTTTGGATGCGGGATCTCTTCCTCTCAACAGCCGAAAAGGGCTGAGTCCTGTAACTGAATGAGGGGTAGTACGATACATCCAGAGTCTCTCCCTCAGCACAACTTTCCATTCTTTACCAGATTTCATGGCCAACTCCACACCATCTTTAAGGACACGGTTGAACCTTTCAACCTGGCCATTGCCTTGCGGTTCATAAAGAGCGGTGGTACAATGTTTAACACCACACAACTTCAAAAATTCTTCCATCTAATGTGACTTCAACTGCACACCATTATCTGTCATCAGGACTCCCTTAACGAGCAAAAATCTCTCTGAAGAACTCTATAATAGTGTGCGAAGTGGCATGAGCAACAAACTTGACTTCTGGCCATTTAGAGTGGTAATCAATAATCACTAATGCAAAGCGAGCTTCCTGTGGTAAAGAATGAAAAGGGCCAGAGATGTCGAACGCTATTTTCTGCCATGGACACTTGGGCCAAGGTACTGGCTTCAAAGGGGCAGGAAAAGACTTCAACATCTTATCACTGTTAACGCACTCAGAACATTCTCACAGTTCTGTCGACCATCTTGTCCATACTGGGCCACCAGAAACTGAAACGCACCAACCTTTTCATAGAGGACATTCCAGGATGTCCCTCGTGAGCAAGTTTAAGAATCTCATCTTGCTTGGACTCAGGAGGTACACATTTCCCATCTTTGAAAATTAAATCACCTTCCACTTCCAACTCACTGGAAACCTGCAGGAAGGACTTCACTTCAGCAGGAACCTCTTTACTCTTTGGCCATCCTTTAAGGATAACATTAAGTAAATTCCATTTGCCATCCCCAGACACACTCTTTCTCCACTCTTCTTCGGAAATGGCAGCAAATTCTAACGAAACAATCACTGACAGAGGTGATAATCTCGATATCCTCACTCATTTCAAACTCCTCCACACATGGACACGGCAGGCGGGAAAGACAGTCAGCTGTGACATTGTACTTTCTCGGAAAATACTCCACTCTGAAGTTATACTCTTGTAACCTAGATATGAGCCTACTTATACGGCCCGTAGCGTTCCATCCTCCACCAGGCGACAGAATAGACACAAGAGGTTTGTGATCTGTTCTAAGAACAAACCTGCTTCCCCATAGGAAATTGCGAAAATGCTCAATACCCCAAACGCAATCCAAAAGCTCTCTCTCAATAACGGAATATCTTCTGTTTTCAACGAATGGAACACACCACTCCTCCTTGCCACACTTCTGAGATAGCACACCACCCAGACTAGCATCCACTGTAACAAGACAACTTATTCATGCAAAATGGTTTCAACGTGGGAGCTTTTACAATTTCATCTTTGATTTGCTGGAACGCATCTTGTTGTCTTTGCGTCCAATGAAACGCCACCTTGTGTCTGGTAAGTTCTCTGAGTGGTTCCATTTTTGTGGCAAAATCCCTGAAGAACTTGCTATAATATTCGCAAATCCCAGCAAAGGATAAAAGTTTCTCTGTTGTCTGGGGCTGGAGCTTTCACAATTGCCTCTACTAAAGACTTTTTAGGGACTACACCGTCCCCAGAGAGAGTATGACCTAGATATTCAACAGATTTGCAAAACATCTTGCACTTGTTCTCTTTGAGGGTCAAACCATTCAACTCCAAGCGTTTGCACACTTCCATCACATGTCCCATATGCTCTTCATTGTTCAGGGAAAAAACAAGAATATCATCTTGAAAGCATTTGACAAAACTATCTAGATCTTTGAAGATGTGATACATTGCTCTCTGAAAAACGGAAGCCGCAGAGGCCAAACCAAATGGCATCCTCTTATATTGAAACAAACCCTGCGGTGTAAGAAAAGCAGTGAACTGTTTGGAGTCAACAGTTAAGGCAATTTGGTGGTAAGCAGATCGCAAATCAAACGTGGAAAACACCTTGGCTCCTTCAAGCATGCAAACAACCTTGTTAATGTTAGGTAAAGGGTGGCAATCCACCACCAAATTTGCATTCAAAGCCCTCGGGTCCACACAGCCTCAAAATATCAGTCTTCCTCCCCAAAGCGATGGGAGAAACCCACTCAGATGACTCCACTTCTTCAATTATATCATCATCAATAAGACTTTGTAATAATGTTTTGAGATCTTCCCTTACACACACCTCTAAGCTTCCGCCTGACTGGAACAGATCCCTTTTTCACCTTTATCATGTGGCTGACATTAATGAGCTTCCCTAATTTCCCAGAAAACACTTTGGGAAAAGACTTTACAATGACCTTTGCTGAACAACTCTTGTCTTCATCAACAGCATAACTTTCACCTTCCCCTTCTGACACAAGCAACACGGGATCACAACTCCTAGGGTTGAGAACAATTCCCAGGCTCCATTGGTCCCTCCAACCCAGCACATTCACACCCTTGATGGCAACATACAACTTAATGTGAGCAATGTGTCCCTTAAATTCTATATCAACTTCCTCATACCTAGAACCATCGAAAGCCTTAGCAACAATGTCTGATTCTTTCAAATCCTTGAGACTTAAAATCCCTCTGAAGCCTTCAAGAAAGAAATCCCTGGTAATAACAGTACAAGGAGAACCAGAATCAGCAATACGTTCTATATCCAAACCTAGGATTCACACCCAGCACTTTGGTGGTCTGAGACAAACATGGTTGTCTCCAACAAGAGTAATAGACAGCAACATCCCAGCACTACATCCAGGCACACTCATCTATATCATCTTGTTTAATATAGGAAACTTTACCTCTACCAAAATTCCCAACAGGGGCACTTTTAGGATCTCTACAAACAGCAAAATGCCCACGACGATCACATTTCTTACATTCTTTACCCAAGGCAGGACATCTAGGGAAATATGCCCCATGACTAGCACTCCCACATCTAAAACAATGCAATTCCTTGTCAAATTTCTTAAACACTCTTTGTCCGCTACGTGAAGACTCAAACTTCACAGCAGACACATCCTTCACCACACACACATCCTCATCCACTCCTTTGTTGTCCTTATGCAAAGATTTCATCCATGTCTCATATTGTTCCATAGCTTTGGCAGTACTGATGACATCACCCAAGTTGGGATCACCCATAATCCATAGTTGTTCTTGAATCTTTTTACTTTTGACATGGACAATAATCTGATCCCTGATTAGCTCATCAGTGATCGGACCAAAGCTACAATTCACAGATAGGGCGCGCAGTGCTCTAAGAAAGTCGTCGAATGTTTCACTATCCTCTTGGGCTCTCGTGTAGAACTTGAATCTGTTCAAAGCAACACTTGAAGGTTTAAATCTGATCTCTATGCGAGCCATAGCATCCTCAAATACATTCCTGACTCCATTACCATCAGTTTGCGGAAGAGTCCTGAAAACAACTTGACCTTCTGAACCCAAGCAATGTAGGAAAACGTTCTTTTTCCTCTCCGCAGACAGTCTTTCACCGCCAATAGCTTTGAGGTAGGTTAAAAACTCTTCCTTCGACCTAGTACATGGTATGGGAGGTTCCCCTTTCATTTGGAGAAATTTGGACGGTGGATCAAATTGCATGATGACAAAAGGAAATATCACAATCCCAATGGAAGAGAAAAAAGAACTTTGTACTTTTTTTTAAAGCAAAAACTACTTCCAGAAATAAGGGAAAACGTTGTAGGAATGCAACTGACACAAAAATATCTTCTTCCCCGATGTCAGAAAACTGCCCAAAAATGATGCTACAGGAAATATGAAGGAATGCAATCCTTTGTGTACACAAAATGTATCCTTTCTACTACCCTCCCCCCCAAAAAATGGGTTAGCAGTTATAACGAACTGATAGAGCTTACTTGGTGCTGTATGCAGGAGAAATTTTCAAGCCTCATAAACACATAATTTCAGTTCCGCTACGTGAAGAGACTCCCAACGCTCTTCATCGGACTGCGCACTGGCAGGAAGAGAGTTGCGCATGCGTAGTGCAAACTGATGGTAATGGAGACAGGAATGTATCCTCGTCGCCAAAATTGTAGTATCTTGTATCCAGAATTCACTGCAGGAAACGTAGTTTATATAAAAAGTAGGTTGAATGAATCCAGCACAGTACAAGCAACCTCTCTGGACAAAATCTCCAGAGATAACGCCTCAGAATTAGAATTCCTACACCATAGCAACAGAGGAACAAGAACACTAGGAATAGGAATAATTCTAACACGGATGAATTAAAGGAACAGTATACAGGAAGTAAATGAAAGAATACAACACAGACCCTGTTGGAAAGGTATCCTTGAACTAAGTTTGCTCCATTACATTACCATTACAGATTGCCTTGCAGACATCGAAATCTGGAGGTTGTTCTCCCAAATGTTCTTCTGAGACCATAGATACTGCTGGAGAGGTCTCATTTTAGTTTTGCACTCAGGCCAATGGAAATACTGGAAACCATGAACCCCATTCTCTTGGATCCTGAACCATGCCATCTTGAGATGGAGGTGGAGCAAAATGCTGAAAACGCTCCAAATACTGCCTAGTTTATTTTTTATTTTTTATATATTGCGGTCTTTCATTGACATGTACATAGTAGTCCCTTTTATCCTCCTCTTGATATTTAACAAGTTAGGAGGGACTGTGGGCCACACCAAACAGGCCATCATCATCGGAGTCCTCCATATCGAACAGATGACTTGGCGGCAGAAGTGTGTTCTGGGTACAAAAATTCTTGAACCAATATTTCTGCCATCAACAATGTTGTCAGGTCAGGTTTTAATTGTAATGCTGGTGGCTTCCTCATTGGTGGTTTTACAGTCGACGACGGTGTCTTGGTCAACAGTCTCATGGAAGAAGTCAACGTGGTTGTCGTCACTGCCGTCGAAGCAGCCATTTTTGACAGCAATGAGGTAGTCGTTGGTATCTTTGCAGCCAGCCTGGATTTTACGGTTGATGGCTCTGAGGAAGATTTTCCAGGATGTAAGGCCAAGTGCGAAGGAGTCGTAAGCTCTGATCTTTTGGCCTCAGATTCCTTCCTCTCTCTGAGAAACCTCGCTTGAAGACTCATGGGGAGTCTTTTTTATGGCCTTTCTAAGCAACTCTGGTGACCCCTGGAGCAACCTCTTACCTTTTTCTTGACCTTTCATGTGAAGGACTGCAATCCTCGCTGTCTTCCTCATGAGAAATAACAGACTTTCATGATTTTAGGTTTTGCAGCCATAATAAAAGCCCCACCTCATTTTTGGATGAAAAGGTGCAACAGATTTTACAGTCCATTACCTTGTGGGCAGGATGAAGACAATAGATACACCCAGCGTGAGGATCTTCAGAGTGTAGCCTCTTTTTTCCACAGGTCCCAAAAAGTCTTTTTCTAGACGGTTCTGACATTTTATTGCCAGTCTGTGGTAGATGGAAAAGTAAAGTTGCCCTTGGATACCAAAATCAGGGTAAATGCTGAACTGAGCAGAGTTTAGGGAGACTCACTTTCACACAACGTGCAGTAGAAAATCTGAAAGAAGATGCCTCTGTAGCGACTGTTCTAGAGCTTGCTGCTGCAATATCCCTAGGTGCCAAACTGAAGCCAGAATTTTCAACAAAGGCCCTGCTCACTATTAGGTGTGTCGTGTGGCTCAGTGTCGACTCCATTCTGACCTGGAAGTGACGGCAGGAACCAAATATAGGTGCCACCCAAGTACACTGATGTTAGTTTCTTTCTGGACAGCATTGTCCCTCTCAGACATGGAGCCCAAAGACCAATTGCTCATACCAGCATGTATATCTCCAATTGGGACGTTTTTAGATGGAAAAGAATCCATTTCACAGAATAGGGAGGCAGGAGGGTGGTGAGGAATCGGTGGTTAAGTAACTTGTTTTAATGGATATTTCCAACCGCAGATTCCTCACCTTCAAAACAGATACCAAAGCAGTACCACCCCCAGTGGTGGGTCTGTCAAATGACAGACTATCCTCTAAAGGGATGTTATAATTAGTGAAACTATCCATTAAAAAAATACCATTTTAAACTTTAAAAAAAAAAAAAAAAACAAAGTCAGCAGTTACAGAACTAACTAACATGTTAAATGACATCACTAATGACATCTCAAATTACATCATGTATATCATAGATGACATCATCCAATGACTGTGAAACTGTGTTAAACACTTCTGATGCTGGTATTTAGGGAGCTACATCTACAGCAAATTGTCTATAGCTTGTGTACTGCTAATGTGTAAGCTCTTACAACATGCTTGGCTTCCTACCAGGGTTTGCATGAGTGGAGGGTGTGGGCGCTTTGTGAAGAGTTGTCCACAGGACAAAGGCTGTGCGTAGTAGGGGCTTCACCACCTAACAAAGCTAGGGATTCTGGAGCTAGTAGTCTCTCTGAAATGTTGTGCACATGGCAAAGGCTGTGCGCAGTAGGGCTTGGGTGTCTGGAGGGAGTGTCCTCTCCATCAAGATTTGTGCACATGGTGGAGGCTGTGAATACTAGGGGCTTCCACACCTAATGGGGCTTGGGTGTCTCAAGGGAGTGGGCTTCCTGTGAAAAGCTATGCACAGGGTGAAGGCTGGGGTTAGTGGGGGTTGAGCACCAAACTGGACTTAGATGTCTGGATGTAGTGGACTCCCCATGAACATTTGTGCACATTGTGAAGAATCTGCGTTGTAGGGGCTTAGCCACCTAATGGGGCTTGTGTGTAGAGGCAGTGGTCTGCGGTCTAACTATTTTACATAAGCATATACATTTGTGTAATTTATGCTTTACTTGATTCTGAGCCACTTAGAACCTATTCACACATTTCAAAGGCTGTACTGGTTTGCAGAGTAAATTGAAAAGCAGTATGGTGGTTGAGTTCATCAGTGTCATTGAAAATGTAATCAGTGATGAAATATGCGAGGTCATAAGCAGTGCATGGCTGAGCGTGACTTCTAGATAGCTCGGTAAACTTTTACCAGTGAATTGCAGTGTGCTTTTTAGTTTAAAATTGTATTTTTTAATGCGATTTTCACCTATGTCATTCTAACCTTTGTTTTTTCAGTGAATTTCTATTTTTTATTAAAATATCTTTTTACGGCAATGAAACACACATGACCGTGGTAATCATCAGAGTCGGCGTCGGATCACAAATTACATGGAATCACACATATCAGGACAGTTATCTCAGTTTTGTCGTGTTACCTATCCATCTTCTATCTTCCAGATCCCAGCGGCATAGCTATCTTACTTTCACCTTCAGTCTTCCTCAGGCTGAGGAATCCTACTAGCAGGAAACAGAGCATCCCTCTACTTTCATTCAAGCACCCCCAAATCTTCCTCCATTTATGTGGGCAACCTCTTCCCTCATAGACCACCCTCTCCGCCTGCATGCACCAATCTATATCGGTTCCCCAGTAACAGAATGCCGGCCCCAAAACCGCCCTCCATTTCCTTGCTAAGTTGCGTTTGGCCACCATGAGGCCCAGTGTGACCCATAATCGTTACTCAGCTGTTAAGTCTGTTGTCTCCCAAATGTTCATTAAACACGAGGCGAGGCATCTACATTTTGCCCATGATTTTCTATTTCTTTTTAATGTAAAGTGAGATATATCCAAACTATGTCACTTTAACCTTCGTTTTTTCCCCCCCAGTGAATTTCTAGGGCTTTTTCCAGGCAAAGTTGGATCTTACTACATAAGCCCAACTACAAGAGATCCCTGCAATACTCCGCTGACGAGCAAAAGCTCCAGCTCTACAAATGCTTAACACCACCATAACGTTTTCTGGGGTCACACTGTATACACCCAAGGAAACAGGGTTACTTTTAAAGGGATTTCTGGGGGCCTAATGAATTACCTGCAGCTCTCCACAACTTTTCTGTAACATGATGGTGGTGGCTCCTGCCCAGATTGGGGAAACACAAAGCAAGAAATAAAAAATGTCAATTAGCCATGCAGGGCCTTATGAGGCGCGCCTTGCTGGGAGCAGCTCTGGACGCTCATTTATTATTTACTTTTAGCGGCCTCTGGCCTAATTCTTACATTTTTTGGTTTGGGTGCCTCGGTCCCACTACGAACACCCACCCCTTTATATATGGTTGAAGGTCCGCTGAGGGATGTCTAAGGCCTCAACGGCTCTGCCGCCTCCTCCGTCAGCAACCAGACCGGGAGCTGGCCACAGGTTTATAAAAAACATATTGGTGGGTGCCACAGTCCTCGGGACCCAACAGCGCCCCAGCCACCACTCTTTTTCAGGTGCCGGCCACAATTCAATGTACTTCTGCCTGGAGGGAGCAGCTTTTCTTTCTACTCCCACTGGGAGTGGTAGTAATCCAGTATTTCATGCCCAAGCGGGCAGAGAAATAAAGGTAACTGCATGTCCCTGGGGATGGGGTCACCGAGACAGTGAGTTTGTCCCAGGGGCATCACATAGCTCAGGGAGTGGGCACACTGCCGACCCCCCGTAAAAGGAAAAAGAAAAAAATACCCCAGACCCTGGACACTCCTGAGGGGATTTCATTGAAAAAGGGCAGTTTGCTGGCCACGTGGGAGTTAGAAAGTCCATGAAACAATTAAAAAGGAGGAAAGGAGGAAAGAAATAAAAAAAATAAAAAAAGAACTTCAACAGGTATCAGGATATTCTTACCCTGCCCGCTTATAATCTTTCTTCAAAATATTTTCAGGACGGAGGATAAAGCCCCAGAGTCCTGCAATGGCTGCCGCAGCATTTCAAATGATGTTGCGGACAATCAGTGCGTTCGCTCCAAAAAAGTCTCCTCAGCCAACAAGAAGGCTTACATTTTTGAATTTTCAGCCCTCCTGTCAATATATCTAAATATATAAATTTTGAATCTTAATTTCTCTTTCATGAGATCCTCATTAATAGTCCTAAGCACTGAATTGTAGTAATGCAGATAGCGTAAAGTGAAAAGAGGAAAAACAAGTATTTGCAATGCAACAGGTCTTGCATTTACGGGAGTTTGAGCTATTGGCATTGTAAACGACAATAGCTTAAATTCTTGCAAATGCGAGACCTATTGCATTGCAAATATTTGTTGTTGTTTACAAGCGCCCCATGCTGCGCTTTCACGTTATAGGCCGCGTCCCCTTTAGACGAGCTGTCTAAAGAAAGGGGCACGCGCGGCTGCCAATAAAGTGAAAGCATGGGGTGTTTGTATACAACAAAAAAGTGAATAGTAAAAAAAAAACAAAAAAAACATAAGCCCGCGTTCGGCGCCGCAAAAAAACTAAATGCGCACCCGCCACTGTGGTGTGCCGGTTATATAAAAAAAAAAAAAAGGTAAGGATAGAGCATGTCTTGCCTGCAACAGCAGGCAGATGAAAACAATTTAACGAAATGGTGCTCGGAGGCTGTACTTAAAGCCTACTGAGTACCAACACACGCAAGAAGGCCAGTCCTTATGGGAGGTTACAAGATGACAGGGCGGTATTAAAGAGGAACTACTAAGCCTATTGACCAAAGAAAAGGTACAGTTTACAAAGGACAATGACAAGCCAATAAACAATAAGGAAGGAGAGTGGGCGGCACTTCAAGCCCATACCTGAATACAGCATGCCTCACAGAGCAGCGTATGCGCTGCCCAGGCTCGACTTAAAAATGATCACAAACCTATTTTTAAAATGGAAAAATTAAAGGAAATGTACAGCACTGCTAGCACATCGGTAGCACTGCTAGAGCAGTAAACAGACACTGTCTTTAAGGCCTCGCCCTTGCTTGCTCCAGTGTCCCATCATGCACTATGGGCGACAGTAGGTCTGTTCATTTTAGCAGCTGCTAACAGGATCCTGGAGCAGTGAGCTCAGCCTTTTTGGCTTTACATTTAAAAAATCTTTTTTGAAAGCTGGTTTAACTAACCTCACCAAGTAGGATATTTCTGACCGGAATTTGGTATTTTTTCCTGTCAGAAAGCCCTACTCTTTGTGAAGTCCTCTGCTTCTACCACGAAAAAAGCACATACAGTTCCACAAGCTCTGCATAGTATATCTTCCAGACAGAGGATCAAACTGCTTGAGCTACAAAAGGGGCTACAAGAGAAGCTCTTCAGGAGACAGCCTCAGGACGGGTGGGGGCACGAGGTCATTTGTCACTTACCTTTGTGAACTCTTTGTGCTCCAAAGACTACCCAAGAGGTAGATCCAAAGAGCAGCAAATCTCTCAAAAAACATCATTGCCGATCAATGTCAAGAAATGTGGCAATTAATACTGGTACTACAGCCACATGCTCACCATGGAGCCAAGGTAATTCCTCATTAACGTCGAGAAGACATCATAAATGGACATCGAGACAACCACTGACGTGGAGGAAAAGACCTCCATCCACATCAAGACATTCATCAATGTCGAGACCATCACCATCGAGACAATCGCCATCCTGTCCTGAAAAAAAATCTAATTCAACGTCAAGACATTCAACCTCTGCTTCTCCAACGCAGAGACATACAGCAGTCTAGCTCTGTTGCCTAAAAAGAAGACCAGTACCAGATCCTTCAGACTGAGTACTCCAGGGTGTATAGACCGATAAGGAATGTGATGCCAGTAGTCAGTTTATCTGCTACTCCTTTGTCAAGAAGA
This sequence comes from Calotriton arnoldi, assembly GCA_963921515.1. Lineage (NCBI taxonomy): Eukaryota > Metazoa > Chordata > Amphibia > Caudata > Salamandridae > Calotriton > Calotriton arnoldi. The sequence goes on from CAWUFW010000087.1 coordinate 1,489,442, forward strand.
TCAGAGTCTCTGCATTTTTCTCCAGTGCCACCAACTACACGTATTTCGCTCTGAGGACCAAGATCCAGTGTACACATGTAGTGAAGGATCTACATGAAAAAGGGGACGTCGCAAGTCAAGATCTCAAAGAAAATCTAGAACCCCTAGAAGATGTAGAACACCAAGATCCCCTTCGAGACACCATAAGTATCACAGTGAATGATAGTCATTGCACAGGACCTCCAGACAGCATTAATGACCATCGACACGCTCCACACATTCTTTGATTAGAAATTTTCTGACACCATCAGATTCTCCACCAGCCAGACATCAATACTTTTAATGAAGTTTTGATCAGAGGAGCTGCCAAACTAAACATCCCAATCAGGGCTTGAAAAATCCACTCGCCTGCTCGCATTTGCGAGCCAGATTTAATTAGGGTGAGCTATTTTTAGGTCCTACTAGCCCTTTCTGGCGAGTAGATAGACAAACTGACTTTTGACCTATGTCTATGAAAGCAGAGCGAATGTGACAATATAGCAAGATTTATAGGCATCTTTATTGCTCACAAAGTGAATGAGCAATAAAAATGCCTTCAAATCTTGTTAAATTGTCACATTTGCTCACAGAGATCAAGTGCATTACAGTTAGGTCGAGTAGACTTTTTAAGTAACTAGACCTGCAGGTCTAGTAACAATTTTTAGATTTTTCGAGCCCTGCCAAAGCCTACTACTTCTATGCCACTCTTTCAGAGCGGTGTTACTCTTGGTTCCAAGACTGTTGGAACCTGCAATCAACTATTCAAGGCACCAGCTTCTGAGAAGTCCGCATTTTCTAGATTGCGAATGAAATAAGGCCACAGACCACATTCCCCTCTTTTTAAGATCAGATCGTCCTCCAGATTGGGTAATTATCTCTGCTGATAAGAAATCGCATACAGTTGCACCTTCAGTCACTGTTCCTCCTGAAAAGGAGAGTAAACATGGATTTGGCGGGAAGGAAGATGTGTGGCACATCGGTAACTCTCTTCAGAGATTTGAAGAAAAGCTATCAAAAAAAGAGGCACAAGATTTTCAAGAAATCATGTAGGAGGGCACGACGGCTTCAAACCAAGAAATAAGTGTAGCAGCTGATGCTTTTGACCTGTTTTATGATGCAAGGGTAACAGGATTGAAAACTGATCCTTCCTTTTTCTGGAACATTCTCTCTTAAGATCCCTTGCAGATGAGATGTCCAAATTAAATCAGAGCTAGATACTGAATACTGAAGGTCTAGAGAAAAAAATAAATACAGAAGACGCTAAAAAGTCCTAGGACAGAAGATACTTTCCAAAGAGGGTTCAACACCTCACTGAGAGCCTCAACACCACCCATATCAAATGCAGCCCTATCAGCCCTGGGGTTACTCTAGAGGCAGCCAACAAATTTCAGCTGCTGCAAGAAAACTTTTAAAAAAGCAATGGAGGTTTTTCTTTTCTCCTCTCCAATAATCACGGTGGGAGAGAAGTGGTATTGCAAACCATATAAAAGAGTGGCACAACATAACAAAAGACACGTGAGTTTTAAGTATGGATTCAAGAATGGATTTTTCTCTCAAGTCGTACCTCCATCACTTTTGACGAAATCCTTTCATTTACATCAAGATGTGCTTTGTGAGGAAGTGAACAACCTGTAACAAAAGGCTACGGTGGAGGAAGTACCTTTTTACCAAAGAGGAATGGAAATGTATTCCTGTTACTTCTGGTGCGAAAGAAGTCCAAAATGAGAATTCAAACCCATTCTCGACCGAAGGGTAACAAACAAATGGATAAAGAAAGGGAGGCTCAAACGTTGGCTTCATACCAAATCTATTCACAATTACATCAAGGCGATTGGATGTGCGTAACAGATTTACAGGATGCCTATTTCCATATTCAAATCAAAGAAAACAGGACTTTCCTAAGATTCTTATTAGGAAAATATCACTATCAATTCAAAGTTCTTCCCTTCGGCCTCAAGTCAGCTTCTCACACTTTTTCAAAGCTGCCCATTAACAAAAACAAATGAATTTAGTCTACCAATATCTGGAGATAATGCCTTTATCAGCCAATCATACAGATATAGTGAGGAAGCATTTCAAACAGCAAACATCTTACAGAAACTGGGTTTGAAGAACAAGTTACTTACCATCAGTAACGCATTATCTGGTAGAGACTATCTAGCTGCAGATTCCTTACCTTTGAATTTCCCAGGCGTCAGGCTGGATCAGGAAACTTTTGCTGAGCAATACCCCTTGCACGTGACGTTGGGTGGCTCCATTTGGCTCCGCATGACGTCGTCTGCATCGGTTATGACGTCGCTGTGCCTATATAGGCATCACCCAGGCACAAGGACGTCAGTACTTTTTGTTTTTTCCACACCAGAAGCGCAGAGCCACGAAGTAACTTGACGTAGTCGTGTGCAAAGCTAGGGCCCCAAAAGGGGGAAACAACAGTAGTCCTACAATATCAGTCCGCAAAGCGGGGAGGCATGGGCGGGGCTATAAGGAATCTGCAGCTAGATAGTTTCTCTACCAGATAATGCGTTACCAAAGGTAAGTAACTAGTTCATCTGAGAGAGACTTCTAGCTGCAGATTCCTTACCTTTGAATCAGATATCCGAGCCACACCATCCCGGCGGTGGGATGTGGACTCGCATCCTAAACTAAGACGTCTTGCAGCACTGAACAGGCAAAATGTCCGTCCCTGCGCACCTTACCATCAAGGCAGTCATGTTTTGCGAACGTGTGCAAAGAAGCCCATGTCGCTGCCCGACAGAGGTCTTGGACTGGGACATCCCGAGCCAAGGCCGCAGTTGCAGCCTTTCCCCTGGTGGAATGGGCTCTTAATCCCTCAGGGGGCTGCTTCTTCGCCAAGGCATAACAAATATTGATTCAGAGAACGACCCAGCGAGAGATGGTCCTTTTCTGCACTGCCCTTCCCTTCTTCGCTCACACGTTCCCCACAAAGAGTTGGTCATCCACCCAGAACTCTTTTGTGCGGTCAAGGTAGAACAAAAACATTCTTTTTGGGTCCAGCCGGTGGAGACGCTCCTCTTCCTTGGAGGGATGCGGGGGAGCAAAGTATCGCTGACACTGCGTGTTCTCTTCGGAGGCAAACAAATGTAACCAAGGTTCTCCCTACTGCTGAAAGAGACCTTGCGTCACCTCCGACTGGAGACACCACTCGTGATCCACTAGGCATCGACGGCTGAGTTTGTCTGCCCTGGCGTTCACAGAACCTGCGAGGAGTTGGACCAACAGGGTTCTGCCCTGCTGTTCCAGCAATGTCCAGAGACGAAGAGCCTCCCGAGAAAGGGTCCACGACCCCAACCCCCCTTGTTTGTTGCAGTACCACATGGTGGTGGATTTGTCTGTTAACACCTGCACTAACTTCCCCTTGACAGAGGGAAGAAATGCTTTCAATGCCAACTGAACCGCTTGGAGCTCCAACAAATTTATGTGGAGCCTGGTCTCCGACGGAGACCAGTGTTCCCTGATCTCCACCTCTCTCAGGTGGCCGCCCATTCCCAGAAGTGACGCATCTGTCACGACTGTGATATCTGGTTGGGGAAGGGAGAGGGGTCTGCCTTTGACCCAATCGCTGTTCGTTAACCACCACTGCAGATCTCTCGCAGTTCCTTCCGAGATCTGAACCACGCCGGTGGAGGAGAGGCCCAAGGACCTGTCCGTAGCTCGAGAGTCCTTGAACCGGACCAGGGCCGAGTCTGCCTTTTCCCCAAAAAGGCGGAATCCATCAAAGGGCATGTCCATCAAATTGCCTTGGACATTGCCAGAGAAGCCAGTTGTTCGAAGCCAGGCGTGGCGCCTCAAGGCCACCGTCGTTGAAATCGATCTGCCCAGCAAATCGGTCGTATCTAGACCACACTGTTTGGTGAATTTTGCTGCATCTCTCCCATCCTTGACAGCTTGGGAGAGCACAGCCCGGGCCTCCTCCGGGACTTGTGGCAGCACTTGCGCAACAGTCTCCCAAAGGGAATGGGAGAAACAGCCCAATAAGCAGGCGGTATTCACCAACCACTTTGCCAGGCTGGAGGAAGAAAACAACTTCTTCTCGAATGAATCCAGCCTTTTGGATTCCCTATACGGAGGGGCGGAAAGGAATGTGCCTTGGGACGTAGAGGCCTGCACCACCAAACTCTCTGGGGTGGGGTGTTGGCTGAGGAACTTTGGGTCGCCGGGAGCTGGGTGATGGCAGCGTGCAATCGTCCTATTCACAGGAGCCCGTGCTAGGTTTGAACCATGTTCCTAGAAGAGCGCCCGTAAGTGCCTCAATAAAGGGCACTATGGGTTCGGAAGTGGAAGCCCCAGGGTGAAGCACCTCAGTCAGGAGATTAGTCCTGACCTGCACCGAGGGCAGCTCCAGTCCAAGAACCTCAGCTGCACTCAACCACCATGGCATAGGAAGCCCCCTCCTCCGTAGCCACTATTGGCGGAGAGAGCATACAAGTTTCTGGAGAAGTATCCAGTCCACTGGCCTCCCCAAGTTCCCCATACCAGTCCAAATTCTCCTCAGAGACTTCCTGGGTTTCAAGGGGTCCCCAGACCTCTCCCAATCCTCTCCTGAGCCTAGCACATCCTCAAAGTGCTCAGGCGACAAAGAACCTCTGGGTTCTGTCGACGTCGGAATCGGCGTCGACAGATGTCGTTCTGGCTCCGTGTCGTCGGGGATGAGGCTGGAGCTTGCGCCACCGACTGGCATCGGTGACGGGGAAGGGCGAGAGGATCTCACCGGCGCTGTGGTCGGAGCTGCCGGCGTCAAACCCAATGGGTTCTCTTCAGACCCTGCAGGGCCCAAAGGCTCACCAGCTGGGTCGTTCCGCTTAAATAAGCAGGGCATGGCCTCGTAAAACTCTTTAATTTGAGCGGGAGTTGCTCAGGCTCCCGGACATGGGGGGAGACGCGAAGTCGACTCTGGCTCCGCGGAACCGTGCCTAGAGCGTCAGTGCTCCTTACCTCTCTCAACGACGGACGCCAGTTGAGGTGAAGATGAAGTCTGCTTGGACTTATTCTTCTAATGCCTCTTCCCAGAGTGTCCCGAGGACCTCAAATGAAAGGAAGAGGACTTAAGGCTCCGGGAGCGGTCTCGCGACCTCTTCTTCGATCGGGACCGTGACCTTCCCGGAGTCTCGCTGGACGGTGTTGACTGCCGGGCTGTGAGCAACTACATCGCCCGCTCCCTCAAGGTCTTCGGAGCCAACGCCAGACAGTCCGAGCACAACTTCGTATAGTGGTCGCGCTCGAGACACCAAAGACATATGTGATGGAGATCGGTAACCAACAACAAGTCCCGCATGGCTTGAAACCTGTCTTCCTTGAAGACATCCTTCGCACACAAAGTCGGAAAAAATCCCAAAATTTGACAAAAGTCGAGAAAAAGCCTGCCAAAAAGCAGCAGAGTGGTAGCTCTTTCCAGATCTGCGCTTAACTGGCGCGGAAAGAAAAGAACTGACGTCTGTGCACTTGGATGGTGCCTATATAGGCACCGCAACGTCATAACAGACGCCGACAACGTTACGCACAGCCGAATGGAGCCACCAGTCGTCGTGCACAAGGGGTATTGCTCAGCAAAAGTTTCCAGATCCAGTCGGACGCCTGGGAAATTCAAAGGTAAGGACTCTGCAACTAGAAGTCTCTATTAGATAGTCAACGTTCAGAAATTAACGATCACTGCATTACAAAGGATTCAATACTTAGGAACAGCATTAGACATCACGGTTGCAAAAGTGTTTTCTTTGGAGAAGAGACTTATCTATCCAGCAGTAATGTCAGTCTGAAGCGACCAATCAATCCAACAGCGCAACAAGTCTCATTACTAGCATCAATGCCATCATGCAACTTCACATGAGGACGTTACAGTACTTTCTCGAAGAACAGTGAAATCAGGAACATGGGAAAACATCTTAAATACCTACCCAACAAGCTATCCAATCATTACCTAGGTGGTGCAAAGCAACCAACCTTCTAAAGGAAGTTTCGTTTCATAACGACATGATTCACAAACTATAGTAACAGATGCATCTCTGCTAGGATGGGGTGCTCATATGGACCACCTACAAGTACAATGAGAATGGTCAGAGAGCGATCCTATCACATCAATCTGTTGAAGTTAAGAGCTGTTCATCAAGTTCTGAGAGTTTCCTCCTTCATTCAAAACAAAATGTGCTTCTTGTTGAGACAGACAATATAACTGCAATGTATTACCTGAACAAGCAATGGGGAACCGATTCAAGGCAGTTGTCTCTAGAAGATCTGGCCATATGGAAATGGCAGCTAGTGAGGAATCTAACAATGACAGCAGTCCATTTGTCAGGCATTCACAAAGAGCATGCAGATACCCTAAGATGTGTGATGCAAGAAAATCACGACTGGATCCTAAACAATGAAGTGCTACAAGAGGTCTTTGACGACTCGTGTTTTCCACAAATAGACCTTTTTGCCAATGCAGACAACAAAAAATTCCCAAGCTTCGTCTCAAAATACATCCAACCAGGAACCACGGGGAATGCTCTTTTGATCAACTGGTCAGGGAGATTACGCATTATTTTCTGTTACCGTTTGGCTAACAGATCCCTACCTAGTAGACCTAAAGCTCATTAAGCTAGAGGAATGCAGTAACTATGGCGCTATTAAGAGACATCCATATTCAGAAATATGTAATGCTGCGAAGTGTAGATTGATACATACCTTTACCAGGCACTTTTTGGATTCAGATTAAAGAGCCGATGCTCAAGTAGGCCAGGCCTTTTGGAGGAATGGTTTTGAATTGTGTAGAAACTGTTCTGCCTTTTTACTTCTTGCCTGCTGTTTGTAGTGGAATGAGCTCGCTATTCTATTCAGCGCTTAAAACTATTGATTAGGATCCCATGGAAGAGAATTAAACATTTCTTACCTGTAATCCTAGTCCTCTTCCTAGTGAATTCTCAAAGTCATAAGCAACCCTCCCACCTCCCTGGAAAAGAGTTAAAGAAAGATTTCTATTTTATGCTCATAATATTTGTCTCCGTAAAAACAGAAGTGACCTGTCACCCCTAGTGCATGAGGGGACACAGGAACAGTGGACCTTAAAGCGACAGTATCAGTTTATTGCTCTAGCTGTGCAGTCTATGTGCTAGCACTGCCCTTCATTTATATTTGCATTTAAAAAAAGAGGTTTGCGACATATTTCTAGTCACCTTACACTATCTGTATTACTACCATATTTTTACAATTTGGCCACTTGTAGCCCTTTTTATGCTGATAATGTATACATGCTCTTTTGTCTCAAGAGCCTGCGCGTGTGTATATATATATATATATATATATATATATATATATGTGTGTGTATATATGTGTGTATATATATATATATGTATATATGTGTGTATATATATATATATATGTATATATATATGTATATATGTGTGTATATATATATATATATATGTATATATGTGTGTGTATATATATATATATATATATATATATATATATACACACACACACACACACACACACACGCGCACCGACAGAACTGTACACCGCCTAATTAACAGACCTCTTTGTGAGACATATATATATATATATATATATATATATATATATATATATATATTCCCAGTCCTGGCAATTTTTATTCATCTCGCATTAACACCAAGATATACCAAACACAAAGGTCATGCAGATTTCTTGCACACCAAAACACAGCTTGGATATGTCGAAATCTTGTATCACAGCACATCCAACAGCAGACAACACAGCATCTTCGATTTGTCCGGATAAACATATAAACCCCTCAAATTCAACAGATGTTGGAAAGACCTTGCAGCACTGTCGACCAGCAGCTAAAGAACACCAGAAAGAGCTAAAAATCATTAAGCGATACACTGCAATTACCCATCGTCACAAAACACAATAATGCCACACAATCATGACTCCGGTTATTGAAAATTATTTGCAGTATGTTCAAACTCTGGAAGCGCCATAATGCCATTGAAATTTGCAGAAGTATGCAACACAAATGTTTGTAAAAAAAAAAAAAAAAAAGTAAATGGGGAGTGGATTGATTATGTATCAAATTATGAATGATTGGACCACACATTAAAGCCAGAACACTAGTAAAATCATAAAGTCTTAAACTGTAATATCAGTGGCCTATAAATCGTATAATAATCATTCATATAACTGATTTGCAATACCCAGCACATATGAAAGTAAAATGAAGGCAGGAGGAAAACGTCTTGAAAGATGCAAACGCTAAACTCAAAATGAGATTAAATGTACGGTCGCAATCTCATTATATAGGTACTTCTAAATATTTCATCCAAACTTAATAAAAAGCTTCATTCTTCATATTATGGAAATCAACAATTAATCAAGAACTCCATATAGGTGTTTGTTTTAAACAATTTTGTAGATTTTTTTAATAAGAAATAAAAGATATCTAGGACATGCCCTTTTGATAAGAAATGGAAAAAATAACAAAAAGAAAATCAGACAATGGGAGTGGGAGAAAAATAATGTACATTAGAGACATGGGGAAGGAGCAGAAGAGGAGGCAGGTGGCTTCCTTTGTGCGCGTCTTTCTTCTATATTAAAAAGGCAACAATTCCACCATTCCCAAAGGAAAATATGCTTGCTCTGTTTTTCTTGTCCCCATAGTTTTTGTTTCGTTGCTTATTCTGGTACACCCAGGGCACTGCTTCATCTCTGAAACAGTGATTAAAACTCCCCCCCCCCCAGCTCCTCTAAATAATATATATATATTAAAGATTCGATAAGAAGTTTAAGCAAATGACATTATTCTTGCTTTCCGTCTCTCAAACATGCACCTAAATAAGTCCACTGTTGGCTAGCAAAGGTAAATCAGAGGCAAGTGTTATTGTTACTGGGAGAAAGGGGGTAAAATCAACAGGTGATCATGATAAATGCAGGGTCGAAAGGAATGGCAGAGCCTTTCAGGGGTAAGTTGGCTTGTCTTCGTGTATTCCTGGAGCTTGCTATCAACTGTTGTCTGGTGGGGATTCTCTGCGCATGGTGCCCTTCTTCACGGTCTCCAGATATTCTTGTTGTGATACAGCCAACACTGATGCCAAGATCTCATCATCGTCCCAATCATTCAAACCTACGAGGACATGGAAAAACTGCATTAGAAAGAAATTAACTTTAAAACAGACAAGAAGGAAAGGTTTAAGAAGTGAGGGAAGAATGCCTAAGAATACCAGCTTGAGCCAGATGTGACGCCATACAGGCTAGTAATCAGCACAAAAAAAAAAAGTATAAAAAAAGGTAAAGGAAGCTTGATTGGACTCAGCATACTGACCGGTCACAATGGCTTTCCAGCATTGGTGAATTTCAAATACTTCTATGCTCTTTTTGTACTACTCCCCATTGTAGATGCGAGGATTCCAATAAAGTGAACATTTTGTGGCCCCTTCGTGTTACCAGGATTAACCTCAAACTATCCTTACATTATAAATGAGTATAGCAGTCCAGTTCGTATAAGTATTTGAAAGACAAATGCAACTTATGACATGAGGGTGTGGACAGAACAGTCATGTTTGGCTCTACAGAATATACTAATAGTGGAGAAGAAATTGTTACTTGTAGTCTTGGTTCTGCATGAAAGCAATCTTCAACAAAGTTCATAGAAATAATTCCCTGATGCATTTGGGGGCCCACAGAAATCTCCTTCAACATCAAATGTTTTTAACACTGTTCGTAAGTCAGAATGGGAGAAATATCTAATGTGTTCTTATGCTAAATTTGTAAACATGATAAGGGCAACCTTCTATAAAACTCTGCTATGACAGCAATAGCAATTAAGAAAAAAAAAAACACAGATTTGATTGGCTTACATTAGGAGAGTTGAAAATATGTACTGCCCTTTAAGGCTCCAGAGTTCTTGCAACACATGATGGACTTGTACTGGCAGTCGGCCTTACAGAGTCCGTTCTTTTTTTTCTGGTTCGGGTGACTGGATACTGAGAACACTAAGGGTGCTTTCACAACGTTTTCTGTAGAAAAAGCTAGCAGAATGTGATCTTTCTTGTGTTGACTACGTCTTTAGATTCTTTCTGGAATGTAAAACATTTTCAGCTTTGATGCATTTTTCCATTCAAAACACCATCTGTTTGTCAAATGCCCCTCAGTTGAGAAGAAAGCTGCTTTGCTCGCACATAAGGTATATGTGGTGCTCCTACTCAGTCGAAGTGTACATTTTGCCACAAAATGTCAAAAAGAATACTTATGGAAAGGGAAGGCGTTCATTTCAGAGGCAGCCTGAATACTTGCACACCAAAAAGAAAAGCAGATAAGCACCACAGAGCATCCCAATTTCTACTGGCAATGTGGTAAATTCTCCTAAGGCCAATCCAAGGGCAGGAATGGTGAAAAATATTATAAAGTATACCTGCTATCACTCTCACCACCAACTGACACATTCACCATCAAGACCATCAGCACAGATGTGCTTGCAGTCAAAAGGATACCTGCTGGCATCAAGATGACAGCATTGCCACCATTCTTCAGTCATCAAGGTTGAGGCACTCGAGACAGCCGCCAGCATCCCACTCACTGTTGATAAAGACCATCTGATTATTGCAGCTAAGGAGCAGCTGGGGCACTCCAACATTAGACCTGTTTGCCACTGCCCAAAACAAAAAATGCTGAGACTTCGTGCCCAGGGCTCTAGAACCGAAGTCTCAGGGCAATGCCCTTTTGATAGACTGGTCGACTCCATTTGTGTACACTTTTACACCAATTCCGTGAGTGAAACAGAAGATGAAATCATGCATTACAATGATACTCATAGCTCTGGACTGGCCGAGACAGTGGTGATACACAGACCTCCTCCACTTGTCCATAGCCTATCACAAGTGTCTGCAGCTCAGACCAGATCTCTCCAAATTAGGGCAAATTTTCACCCAACGTTCCAATTTGGCAGCATGGCTCCTGAGGTCACCCAGTATGGACACTTGAATCTCCCAGAAGACTGCATGAACATTTTGAAAGAAGCCAAGCGTCCTTTCACAATAGCATGCTACGCTTTTAAGTGGAAAAGCTTCTGCATATTGTGTTGTGCAAAGAACTAGGATACTATCACAGTACAGTAGAGTATCATCCTACCCTATTTATTACATCTCGCCAAGTCAGACCTTCAATTGTCCTCTATCAGAGTTCACTTAGCAGCTATCACTGCATAATGAAAATCACCATCGCAACATTCTTTTTTGTCAAATCCCAGTTGTTTAAGAATTTCTAGAAGGCCTGAAGAAGGTTTTTCTCCACTCAGAAAGCCTTATCCCTGGGAACTGAACGTGCTGTCGTCAAAATTGATGGGTTCTCCTTTCGAACCAATCCATAAAGCGACGCTGCAACACTTGTCATGGAAAACTGCTTTATTATTTGCAATTACTTCAGCTCATAGTGTCAGTAAATTGCAGGCTCTAACCTCTGTACAATAGGGTTGTCTTATGCACACATCCCTCTTTCCCGCCCAAAGTAGTATCAGAGTTTCATATCAACCAATCGATCACTACCTACTTTTTTCCAAATCCTACTTCTGCAGCAGAGAGAGCATTACATTCTCTTGATCTTAAGAGTGGTGCACTTCTATTTAAACAAGCAAAATCCATTAGGAAGTCTTCCCACTTGGTCAACTGTGGGTCTATGAGACAAGGTCTATCAGCCTCCAAGCAATCTATAGCTAGCTAGTTGGATAGTTTTTTGCATTACCTTGTGTACCAGATTGCTAACAAACCTTTGCCAAGCAGGCCAAAAGCACACTAAGGGAAAAGCAGCAACCACATCTTGGGTGAGACAAGTCCCCTATCCAAGACATTTGTAAGGCAGCCACTTGGAGGTCTCTACACACATTCACAAAACACTACTGTTTAGTAACGGATACTCAAGCAGATTCTAGGTTTGGGCAAGAACCTTTAAGAAATCTATTCAAGTAGTTACTTTTGTCTCTTTGGGCCTGAACCACTAGTTCTAGGTAACAGGCCTCAAATACAAATATTTACGGTTTCACAGGGTAAAGCTACCTGGCAGCCGCTGTAGGGAGTTTTCTTAGCTTGCTATTCTATTCAAGGCTTATGACTATCAATGAAGATCCTACAGTGCAGAAGGAAAAGATACTTACTCGTAGACATAATTCTGCAACATAGGAATCTTCATTGAAGTCAAACACCCTCCCTCCTCCCCGGGTCAGGTTCTATTTATAGCCTGTGATTACGCGTAAAAAAACTGACTCACAGGTCAACTGCCACTGCAGGGCATTGTGGGGTAGGGTCTCTCTAGGATCCTTAAAGGTACAGGCTATATATTTTCAGGCTTTCAGTGTTAACCTATCAGGCGGTTTTTTCCTACATGCGGATTCTCTCAAGAGCAGCCTTTTTTCTATGGCAATGTGTTGCAAGTATTAAAAGGAATTTCTTTCTATTAGCTGTGTCCTGCTACTCTTCTACGGCAATCTCCAGGAAAATACATCTGACAGTCTACACTGAAAAATGGAAAATGACTTCCAGTGATGAACACTATGCAGATATTTTCCTGGATTCTACATATATGTTAAAGATAATGTTCCGGGGTCCGCGCAGGCAGCACAGAATTATTCAAGGTTTATGACTATCAATGAAGATCCAACGGTGAGAAATTTATTTTTTCTGCAATTACGCTGAAGCATATTTTGCGGAAGCAGGAGTTAGGAATAACTCCATTGCTTGTTGATGAAGTCCTGGAACTAGCAGAAGCAAGGGGCAAGCTCTATGGTGGTGGAAGGTCTCAAAGATCAGAGGTCTTCAGTTGAGTCAAGGGAATAGAGCTGTTTGGCAGAATCTCTGATCAAAAGCTCAATGAATGTATTAATGTCATCTATGGTCAAAAACCTTCAAGGTGAAGATTTGGAAAGGGTCAGAGAATATTGTTGAACTTAAGTGGAGGAAGAACATGTGAACGTGCCATCAGGAGACCTTCAACATTTAAATGATATCGATTGCCTTGAGGATCTAGAGGGATTGGTAAATCTATTGTGATGGGAGCTAGAGTAATGAAGTAGTGATCAATGACTATGGTACATGACAAGGACTCCTAGAACACCTTCTGTGAGTTCTGGAGCCGCCTCTAAGATCTCAGGCTCTTTACAGGTTTAAAGGTACATGAGCAGGTGGCTGTGGTACAGGTGGGGAGGTAGCGGCAAGATAGGTGGTAGAGTCTACTGGAAGTGCAGGAGATTCTGGAAGAGAAAGAGGAGAAGCTCCATGTTTAGGTGGCTAAGCTGAGGCAGAAGAGAGCCACAGCTGGAGGTACTTCTCTGGTAGGATAGTAGATCCTGGAGTAGTCAGAGTCAGATGTACAAGTGCCATCCTCTTGGTTTGCTGAACCAGTCAGCAGAAAAATGGAACAATCTCCTAGGAGAGAAATTTGTTCAGATCGAATGCCTCTTCAACATGGATACAGCCTAACATTGCCTCTCTCACTCAACCTACCCCTCTTCGACATCAAGCCAGCTCTAAAAGGCAATCAAGTAAATGGCTGGCATACTTCTTGCAGGGCCGTACCTTTCAGGTTTTCCAGAAGCCCTTTCGATTTAAGGTGCTTCCACTGGGAGAGGGGGTGCTGCAGGATTCCTCTTTAAGCCCCACCCAATACAACCTTTACATGAGCCCACTGACTGATATCAATGAGCATCACAGCTTTGATCCATCAAGTGCCGATGAAACTCAGTTGATCATCACCCTGTGGGGGTTGCCTCCATGAGGGCCTGTCTGTTAGAGGATACCCAAAGAATGGACCTCAACTGCCTGTAGTTAAACGCAGGGGAGACGGAGGTCCTCATCTTGGGGAATCAGCCTGCCGTTTGGTCTCCAGACTGGTGGCCAGTGTCTCTTGGTTCTTTTCCATCACCAAAGCCTAAGGTCAAGAACCTGGGCATTTGGTTTGACCAAAGTCTCACCTTCAATGACCAAATCACGGCCTTGGCAGGCAAGTGTTTTGGGATCCTCAAGTCACTGAAAACCTTTATTGGTCTCCTATCATTATGTGCTCAGAGGACAGTGATCCAAGCCATAGTCATCTCGCGGTTGGATTACCGTAACATCTTGTATTTAGGAGTGTCTCAGTCACCGCTGTTGAGACTCAAACGGGTTCAGAACGCAGCAGCTCGGTTGTTACTAAAGCTTCCTAAACGGGCCTTCATGGGTGCAGCACTTCTGAAGCTTCACTTTTTTGCTACTGCTACAGAATTTTCAGGAAGACTGGTGCGACCTATTTGCATCCTCTTATTACACCTTACTCTCCGTGGAGACACCTCCGGTGTTCCCAGGCCTTGTTAACTAAGGTTCCATGGGTGAAGAGAGCTCGTATGGGTGGGAGCTCCTTTAGCTTCCTTGCACCCAAGCAAAGGAACTCTCGCCCTCTGCAGTTAAGGCATTCCAAGACAGAACTCCTGTTTGGGGAAAAACTAAACTTTTTTTTTTTAAATAGGTATCTGCTGTTCTTGTGCGGTCTGATTTCGGTTAGGAGCTTTGACCCTCTAGTGCTGGGACACTCCTATCGGAGTAGCTTTGCGCTTTATAAGCTTCTTTACTATTAGTAGTGACGTACCCTACCTTCGAAGTCACGGTTCTTGAGGTCAACTGGGAGCGTCTTTCCCTGGATCTCCCTCACAGGGGTTCATTGGAAATCGTGGAAGTGGCGGTAGAGGGAGCACCACCGCAAGGCCATCCGGATACACCATTACACAAGAGTCAGTCCTCTTGGAATCTCACTGTCCTTTAAAGTTCACCTGGACATGCTCTTACAAAACTCACGGAAGTCAGGACGGTGTGAATAAGGAAGAAACAATACAGAATGTGTAAGAGTCTGTTTGGGCTTTCTGTCTTCCACATGTGGGACACTTCACAAAAAGGGATAGTATTTTGAGAAGGAAAAATATTTTTCGGTCAGAATACAGACTAAATGTGCCGCTTGTCTCTAAAGGCATTCAGCGTAGGTGTTTTTCAAGTGCTTGCAAAGATTTCCAAAAGGAAAAAAATAAAAAGGTTGAGCTCAGTTCTCCAGGATTCTGTCAGGAGTCAAAGCAAAGAACTCTCTCAACTGCCACTAATAGGGAATTATGGGAAAATGGTGGTATAGTTTTTAGGTCGAGCCTGGGCAGCGCATCGCTGCTCTGCGAGGCATGCTGTACTCTGGTATGATCTTGAAGCTCCACCCACTCTCCGCCCATCTTTTCAATGGCTCCTGTTGCTGTCCTTTCTAAATGGTTGCTTCTGATTCGTTAATAGGTTTGTTAGTCCCTCCTTAGTAACGCCTTGTCTGCATTTGTACCCTCCCATGAGGACTGGACTTTTTACTTGTGTGGTTACACGGTATGTTTATTTAGTCCATGAACACTATTTTCTTTAATTATTTTGTCCTACTGCAGACATGACTTTCCTGCAAGGCTTTTAAGATGTGCGCAAGGCACCTTCAAGTTTCAGAACGGCAGCCCTCCCCCTCTCTCTGGGTCAAAATCTTACCAGGAAAACCCCTCTGCCTGCTCCGTCCAAAGACAATCTTACCGGAGCGCACACCAACTTTAAATCTTGCCTTACCCTCTGCGATCACGTCCCACAGAGGCCGCATCCTACTTACGGTCGCTCTCCTACGGGAAACAGCATCTAATTAGTACCAACGACAACTGGAGGTTAAACACAGCCTCGAAACGGTGAAATAAAGGCACAAGCCCGCCGCCTTCTCAGCACATGAACTCCCACACTGGCCACTCGCCAGTCTTCGCTCTATCTCACTCCTTAAAGGGGTGCAAACAGACCCCTTCCAGCATCAGTATCGCATGCCCTCAGGCTCCCCTTCCCCATTGTCAACAGCACAAAAGGATCCCACGGCCTATTTTAAAAGAAATATGAATACTCATGTATGGAGTCGGACCCAGTTTTTGCAGGCGGTTGAAAGTAGGACCACTTCACAAAAACAGTTTTAACTTTTTTTTTCTTATCGCTTTGCTGAAACATTGTTTTTTCCACACTGAAATTTGTAACATTACTTATACATTTGAAATTAGAGGGTGGTATCATTGACGCGGCACCATAACCAAACTTTACAATTACGTTTGAGTTTACAAATCTTGGAATTTTTAAAAACATGTTACTTCGGATTTAATGTCACTTCCTGGATGTACGAATATGGTAACTTTCAACTGCAAGTAGGTTTATCCTCATCATTAGTGAAACCATGCGGTATTTCGGTTTCATTTTAACATCTATTGCAAGTTGGGAGCTGTAGTCTTGGTTCACTTCAATTATCCTAAGCTGATTGAAGTACCAGATCACAACGGTCTAAATTAAACGCTGTAGACAGAACATATTGCCCCTAGGTAAACCGTGAAAATTATACATTAAAACCCAAAAATATTTGTCAGAAAGGTTGGTAATGTAATAGGTCTCGCATTTGCGAGAGTTTAAGCTATTGGCATTGTAAATGACAATGCCTTATATTCATCTGTTTTGGAAACCAACACACAAATAAATGGCATTGTCATTTACAATGCCAATAGCTCAAACGCTTGCAAATGCAAGACCTATTGCATTGCAAATACTTGTTCTTAAAGGAGCAGGTTAATTTTTTTCAGACTTTCAGGTTTCAGCCTATTAGGCTACACTGTCCCTATTTTCTCTCACCTCTCCTTAAAAAAAAAAAAAAAGTGTGTGAATGGGTTTTCTAGTCACAATGTCATTTTAGGGACTGATTTTATTCAAATTGGTTTCTTTTTGAAAAATAAATAGCCAAAGATTGGCCAAAATAGTTTTTTTTAAATACTTCTTTCCTGAGGAAAAATATGGCTTTTTATTTTAAAAATAAAAGCATACATACAATTTTATTTACACTTCAAAATAGTGCTTTGGGATCCCACACTTGGACAGGAAAACTCAGTGTTTATGACTAATAATGAAGACCCTCATGGAGGAGAAGTTGTGTCTCTTAGAGGCATGTTTTCTTTGCGATCAGTTTCAATGTGCACTGGTAAAGCAAATATGTCTGGCTTAAGCAAGCTTAAAATTTGTGTGTGCAAGCATAGGCTTTATGCAATAAAAAAACCTAGCAAAATATAAAAATAGAGGAGAGGTCCAGCAAATAATGCACACTAGCCCAGACACTGAAGAACGCTCTTCTTCAGGCTGCTGCACACGTGATCAAGAAAAATACAGTCGCGCTCAATGCAAGACACCCAATGGATTAAGTGGGCTGACAAACAGCTCCATGTTTTTGCCTACATAAGCGGAATCAAAATGTTAGGAGACTAAGAGGCTAAAGAATGAAAACGGACCAAATACCCATGTGTGCATTTTTAGGTTATATTGAGGCTTTCAGGACAGCCAAACAGTCTAGGACAGACTGAAAAATGAAAATGCTATCTTGGAATATGTTCTGGGATGCTGCAGATGGGCAGAGTTTTTGTAAAGTTAGTGGATATTCAAGTGTATCTCAATGATGAGGAACCAATCACCTACTCTCCTTCCTGGGAGGGCCACCTCAATGTAGGTGCATTTGGAGAATTGCCTTGCACTGAAGATTCAGTAAAGAAATCGGCCAGAAGAATCCTCAGGTGCTATGTTTAAAGATGAAGCTTCTTCATTTCTGCCAGAGATTGCTGGATCAGCTAGTGCAGGGAGAACCACAGCCAACAAAAGGCAAAATACATTGAAAGCTGTAAAGATATGAAAGCAAAATCTTCACGTGAAATACAAAATGCTTCAGTTTTAGTAATTTCCATACGAGCACAAAACTTCTCAGCTGTAGGCTCCATGTGGGAATATTTTCGTTCTTAGTGGGGATATAATGCGAAAGACTCCACCCACAATTTTGGAATGCCTTTTTCAGCAAAGAATTATTTGGAAAAACAAGGGAAGCCCTTACTCAACAATAACCAAGGCAAAGTATTTTCAAGGAACAACGATTCTTATTAGTGATCCAGTTAATACAAGAATACAAATGCAACAATGGGAGTATATAAGTGTTCTGTTCCCAACATAAATTATTAAAGAGTTGTCACTAGGTGTTTATATCAATTATTCTTTATATATTCTTGTGGATATTGGCCCATGTGAAAAGGGGGAACCAAATAAAGAAACAATAATACAAAAAGCGACATATATATATATATATATATATATACATACATACATACATACATATACAGCTTAATCTCCCCCCTCACCCTTTTACATTACCCCTCTACACACCAAGAACCAACGGGTGTAACTAACTGTTGTTCCTTCTGTAACAATGTGTAATTTGTAACCTATGTAACTCTCCTCATGTAAAGCACTCTGATACCGCCGGGTCTAGCCAGCGCTATATAAAACTCAAGTAAATAAATAAAATATATACATACATACATATATATATACATACATATATATATCAAGGGCTATAATGAAGCCATGCCCTTATGTCAATAAAGGGCATCTCCAGTTGGTTTGTTTGTGTTTTACAAATGTCAACCTTTTGACACAATTGCAGATATTCAGGCAAAGGTGCATCCTCTGCACAAGCATCGTAATGCCTCATTCAGATAACATCTGGCATTACACGGTTCAGCTGTGGCATAACATTTCTTGACTTATGTGGTGTTTATAGAATAAAAACCTAGCTGACATCCTGGGATAATCTGAAGCTTATATTTAATTAAGGCAAAACCAAAACTGATTTTAGGCTGAAAAGTGAATCCGGGTATAGACATAGTATTTGTGAAGCAAAACCAATATGTGCAGCAAGGTTCGCTATGTCGCTCTTTATGACATGGTGGAACTGTTTTCTTATTTTTAACCAGTCAGATAATGAGGAAATTCAGGAGACACAGTCACTTTAATACCAGAAAAAAAATGAGGGAGGAAGATATCTTGCCCAGGCTTATTACTCCTATACCTAAAAATGCAGCTCAAATTTAATGGCTTTATTCCAATATTCCTGCTTAAATGGATTCTAAATGCCCCATACTTCCCAAGTATGGTCAGCAAACAGGCCAAACCTACATATAAGACCTAATTCTAGCTTGGCTAGTGAAAGTAAAAAAATATAACGTTTGAAGCAGAGAAATGCAGAGTCAAAATAAGGCAGAATCACAACATGAATGCTTTAAAGGTAAAAGAAAAATAAACTGAAGAGTTGCAAATTCTGACAAGTGCTCCAGCTTCAAAGAATATTGTGTGGTTGAGAGGATAGCCTGTGTCCCCATGCTAGTCTTAAACAAAAATAGTTGGTGCGAACAGAGCTAGGGTATTCCAAGTTACGCAACACTACCAGAATTTTTGACAGGACATGAAAAACTTGCACACCTACTTGAACATGTTCAATGAAACCAGACAAAAATACATATATTCAACTAAGCATGAACATCAAAAGTATATCTAAAGGAGTATTTCCCGTAGCTCTTCCCTCTGATCATACATTTTTCAGTGATCTCGCTTTCTGGAGATTAAGCTACCCAAGCTCACATTCTGTGGAACACGACCGGAATCCTCCTGGAGCTTTGGAGTCTGATAGAAGAGTGGGGCAGGGACTGAGAAGCACACTTACCAAAGGCAGTGGGTGACATCTGTTGCATGATTGCCCGGCACTCCAGGGCAGGGTACAATGACACTAAAGGCGAGGTTGCTCTGTCACCACCTGTTGCGGATTGGCTACTTGTACCTAGCAACAGCAGAAAGGGGACACTATTTAACATATAAGTCAATAGATCAGCACAATAAAAACATCCTGCAACAGCTCCTTATAAAGTATAGGTGGGCTACAGAATAAGTCTACTAGCGAATTTAGGGATAGTCTTTGAGGCATTAATAGTCAATTACAAAACAAGTACCATTAATGTTACTATTTATAAAGTGCAACATTAAATTGATAGGGTAATGCACTAACAAGAATCAATTAACTTATCAGGAAAAGTGGATCTCATAGCATTGCGTTGGAAACCGGTTGCAACTCACCAAAACAGGCCAACCGTAGAGGGAATGCAGTTTAATTATACTTGTTCATCTCATCAGTACTCAATTAGCCCTCCTGAGTTCTACCTTGTCCATCAACTTTCTCAGCCGCTTTTCTCCCAAAGTTGCTCTTTATTAGGAATTTCAAATATATCAGTACAACCCATGTAGGATTACTGGTATTAGCTGAATCCATCAGAAGACAGGAGATTCACATTAGAATTCCCTTGTGGTTACATTGATGCACAAGTTACTAACTTGTGTAACGATCTATCTGTAAGAGACAGTAGTTAGTGACAGATTCCTTACCTTAGGATATCCCCAGGCGTCAGGCTGGATCCGGAAAGTTTTTGCGTAGCAGTACCCTTGCGCGTCGGTAGGCGGCGTCGTGCGGCTCCGCGTCAGTCGTCGGCGTCGTGATCGCCGGGATGACGTCGCGGGCAGTACTTAGACGCCGCCCCTGCGCGCTGACGTCAGTTCTGTACACGACTTTCCGCGCCAGGAACGCAGCCCCATGCAAGAAGCTGACATAGGTGTCTGAAAAATACTAGGGCCCTGAAAGGGATGTCCTTAACCCTAGAAATCAGTTCGCAGAACGGGGAGGATGGGTGGGGCGGTAAGGAATCTGTCACTAACTACTGTCTCTTACAGATATATCGTTACACAAGTTAGTAACTTGTGCATCTGAAAGAGATACGTTAGTGACAGATTCCTTACCTTAGAATAGATACCCCAGCAATACCAACCCCGGTGGTGGGTCTGCGAACAAAGATCAGACAAGGAAGTCCTGGAGGACAGAACGGCCAAAGAAGCCGTCCCTCCGGACCGGACTGTCAAGGCAGTAATGCTTTGTAAACGTGTGCAGCGAGGCCCACGTAGCTGCCTGACAGATAACCGGCAGCGGAACACCGCGGCCCAAAGCCGTGGTAGCAGCCGTCGCCCTGGTGGAATGGGCACGCAGCCCAACAGGAGGCTCCTTCTTAGCCAAAGAATAGCAGGCCTTGATGCACAAGGTAACCCAGCGGGAGATGGTTCGTTTGTGCACCGCCCGACCTTTTTGGCGCCCACGTAGCCAACAAAGAGCTGGTCATCCACCCGGAAGTGTTTTGTGCGGTCGATATAGAAGGAGAGCGCACGTTTTGGGTCCAGACGGTGGAGCCTCTCTTCCTCTCTGGAAGGATGCGGAGGCGGAAAGAAGGTAGGCAAAGTGATGGTCTGCCCAATGTGGAAGGCAGTAACCACCTTTGGCAAGAAGGACGGACGCGTCCTAAGAACAACCTTGTCTGGATGGACAGACAGAAAGGGAGGTTTGCAGGATAGAGCCTGGAGCTCACTCACCCGCCGAGCGGAGGTGATGGCCACCAGAAAGGCTGTCTTCAGAGTTAGAAGACGAAGAGGACAGTTATGTAGAGGCTCAAAGGGAGCGCACATTAAAAAGGTAAGAACCAAGTTCAAGTCCCACTGAGGCATCACAAACGGAACAGGAGGGAAGAGGTGTGTAATGCCTTTTAAGAACCTGTTCACAACAGGGGACTTGAAAAGGGAGGGCTGATCAGGGAGCCTGAGGAAGGCCGAGATAGCACAAAGATAACCCTTGATGGTACCCAGGGCAGAACCCTGTTGGGCCAGAGAAAGAAGGAACAGAAGGACCTCAAAAAGAGGGGCAGAAAGGGGATTCACAGCCTTTGCTGTGCACCATGCCACAAATTTGTTCCACCTGCAGGCGTATACCACCTTAGTGGAGGGACGCCTGGCTGCCAGAATCAAACTTCAGGAGGCAAGTCGAAAGGAATCAACTGCCGCCGCTCAATCTCCACGCAAGCAGGTGTAGACTGGACAGGTTCGGGTGGAGGACCGTCCCCTGCTGCTGCGACAGAAGATCCTCCCGAAGAGGCAGACGGATCGGGGGATCTACGCTCATACTGAGTAGCTCGGGATACCAAACTCTTCGAGCCCAGTCCGGAGCCACAAGGATGACTTGGGCCCGGTCGTGTCGAATCTTCTTCAACACTCTGGGTAGAAGTGGTATAGGCGGAAAGGCGTACAACAGACCGCAACTCCACTCGCGACGAAAGCGTCGCCGAGCGAGTGCCGCCTTGGAAATTCCAACGCGCAGAACTGATGACATTGCGCGTTCTCTTCGGTGGCGAATAGATCTAACCAAGGCTCTCCCCATTGTAGAAAGAGTCCTTGCGCCACTTCCGAGTGAAGACGCCATTCGTGATCCATCATGCACCTGCGGCTGAGTTCGTCCGCCCTGGCGTTCAGGGAACCTGCCAGGTGTTGAACCATCAGGAACATGCCCTGATGTTCCAGCCATGTCCAGAGGCGCAGAGCCTCCTGACAAAGGGTCCACGACCCCACCCCGCCCTGTTTGTTGCAGTACCACATGGCGGTGGTGTTGTCTGTGAACACCTGCACTACCTTCCCTTTGACAGAGGAAGGAATGCCTTGAGTGCAAGTCGGATCGCCCGGATCTCCAGAAGGTTGATATGGAGCCGGGACTCCGCCGGGAGACCAGAGGCCTCTGATCTCCGCCTCTCCCATGTGACTGCCCCATCCCAGAAGGGACGCGTCCGTCACAACTGTGTGCTCTGGCTGGGGAAGGAGAGGGATCTGCCCATGACCCATTGCCGGTTCGAGAGCCACCACTGCAACTGTTTTGCAGTCCCCTCCGAGATCTGGACGTGATCGGACAGGTTGCCCTGGTGCTGCGCCCACTGGAACTTCAGGTCCCACTGCAGAGCCCGCATATGCCATCTGGCATGATTGACCAGCAGGATGCAGGAGGCCATGAGGCCCAGCAGCCTCAGGGTCATCCGTACCGAAACCCAGGATAAAGGCCGAAAGATCGGAATCATAGCCTGAATATCCCGGACTCGCCGTTCGGGAGGATAGGCCCGAAACTGCGTCGTGTCCAGAACTGCTCCGATGAAAAGGAGCTGTGGAGAAGGAATCAGATGCGACTTCGGCACATTGATGGAGAACCCCAGCGAGTGCAGGAGTTCGGCCGTAGTCTGGAGGTGGGAGACTACTGCCTGGGACGAGCCCGCCTTCAGCAGCCAGTCGTCGAGGTAGGGGAAGACTGAAACCCCTGCCCGGCGCAGATGAGCTGCGACCACCGCCATCACTTTCGTGAACACCCGAGGGGCACTGGTAAGGCCAAAGGGGAGCACGGTGAACTGAAAATGCTCGAGGCCTACCGTGTACCGAAGGTAACGCCGGTGGGCCGGCAGGAATGGGATGTGGAAATAGGCATCCTGCAAGTCCAACGCTACCAACCAGTCTCCAGGGTCGAGGGCAGTCAAGACCTGAGCTAGGGTGAGCATCTTGAACTTCTCCTTCCGGAGGAAGCGATTGACGTTCCGGAGGTCCAAGATAGGACGCATGTCCTCCTTGTCCTTTTTGGGCACCAGGAAGTAGTGGGAGTAGCAACCACGTCCTACTTCTGGGGTCGGAACATGCTCGATGGCCCTCTTGGCCAAGAGGGCCGTGACTTCCTTCTGCAGAAGTACCAAGTGATCCCCTGACATGCGGTGGAATTGAGGTGGCATGGCTGGGGGGTGGTCTCGAAGGGGAGGGAGTAGCCCCTTCGGACAATGTCCAAGACCCACCTGTCCGAGGTGATGGGACGCCAGTGGTGAAGGTGATGGCGGACCCTGCCCCCTACTGGCGTGCTGTGCACCTGAAAGGAGGTACTAGGAGGGCTTGGAGGCCGCGGACGGGTTGGACGGTATCAAGGCCACAACGTATGGTGTATTTGGCCGCATCCCTACCTTCCGCAATGGCGCGGGTAAGCAGTGTCTGGACCTCCTCAGAACACTGGGGCAAAACAGTCGCCACCGAATCCCACAGGGAGTGGGTATATCGGCCCAAAAGACAAGCGGTGTTGATGGACCGCAAGCCAGCACTGGAGGAAGAAAAACCCTTCTTCCCAAATTGATCCAGGCGTTTGGATTCCCTATCCGGAGGGGCGGTAGGGAAGGCGGTTTGGGAAGCCGAGGCTTGGACAACCAAGCTCTCAGGAGTGGGGTGGACAGAGAGAAACAAGGGGTCGCCCGGAGCTGGGCGATGGCGTCGGGACACGTTCCTATCCACAGGAGCCCCTGTGTTGGGCTTGGACCAGGCGCCCAAAAGAACGAAAGTGAGTGCGTCGTTGAACGGCAGCACAGTCTCCAAGGAGGAGGCTGCCGGCTGAAGCACTTCTGTCAAGAGATTAGTCTTGACCGCCACAGTAGGGAGTCGGAGATGTAAGGCTCCAGCTGCCCTACGCAACACAGTTGCAAAATTGGCTCCCTCCTCCGTAGCCACGGGAGGAGACAGCATGCCAGTGTCAGGGGAAGTATCTAGACCACTGGCATCCCCTAGTTCCTCTGCCCAGTCCTCATCATACGGACACTGTTGTGCCAGAGGGTCCTCAGACCCCTCCCAGTCCTCCTGGTCCTCCTCCGGTTCAAAATAAGGAGGAGGAGGGACATTTGGGACCCAAGGTCTCATCGGGCGCTGGAACCGGCGTCGAGCGACGTCGGTCCGGCTCCATGTCCGGAGCCGGAGAGTACAGGGGACGCCGCCGCCCGGAGCCCCGGGCGGCGTCAGGAACGGCACCGGAGACATCGGGCGCCGGCGGAGGCGTGGTCAGGTCGACCGGCGTCGATGGGGGTTGCGGTACCACCGGAGCCGGGATCGAGGCCGGGGCCGGAGCCGGGATAGAGGCTGGAGGCACGAGCGACGCCGGGACCGGAGTCGTCGGCGACGCCGGGGCAACCCCATCAGGGCCCGCGGGGCCCGAAGGCGCACCGGAGGGACCTTGAGGCCCGAAGAGGCGGGCCATGGCCGACAGGAATTCCTGTATTTGGGCCGGATCCGCCCCCGAACCCGGGAAGGACGGGTATTGCGGGGCGAATCCACAGGCATGTCCGGGGCCGCGGGGACGGTGCCGGGAAGGGCCTCAGCCGAGTCGCGAGACCGGCGAGGTGAAGTCCTAGAGCGATGATGCTTCTTGGACTTCTTGTGTTTAGACTTACCGGACGACGAAGACTTGGATCCCGACGACCGGCGAGGACTCCGCGACCGACCCCTCGACCTCTCACGCGACCGGGGCTTGGTGTGGCGCGGAGCCGACTGCCGGGCCTCGAGGAGCTTTCGAGACCGCTCTCGCAAAGCTTTCGGGTTTTTAGAGCAGTGATGTCTGCCAAGCTTCATTTTCCCACATTTTTGAGCCAATTTTTTAAAATTTGGTGCCATTTAGCCTTCCAACCCATGGCGAAGTTCCTTTTAGCTATCAAATTCAGATCTATGTTTATGTCCTTCCATAAGTTGGGCACTTCACAAATAAAAAGGTATTCCAATTAAAAAGCTATGGGGAAAGGCCAAAAAAGCACTTCAGTTACCTGCTAGATGTTAAAAATGATGAGTGAAAAAACCACAATGAATTCCTAAAAATATTTTTCAGAAACAAAACAAGTGTTAACACATGCATAGTGTTCCAGGATCCCAGACGCACTTGCTGGGAACCTATAGAAGCTGGAAAAAAAAAATCCTTGAATGATAGCGGAGCAACTGCACATTAAAGGTACTAGCACGAACGAGAAGGTCGTAGAGGATATATTAGAATGGTCTGAACTGTTACGATTACTGACGGATTGTCCAGCTGCTCGCCCACCTTGAACAATTAATTACTTGGGATGAATAATTACTCTTAATTGTGAAATGTAAGTATGTGAAATTGATCAACTTTTTTTAATTATGCAATAGGTCTATGGCCTTGGACTGATGTTGGCTGTGTGATATGCTACATCTATAGGTTGTTGTACACTATGAGCAAGTATTTCTCCACTAATCTAATGAACTGTATTTTTTGCTTGACCGCTGTACATTGCAAAAGTGAAAGAAAAGTTACTTACCTGTAACTGTGGTTCTTCAGTATTGGTATCTTTCATAGATTCACATGCTTGAATCATTCCCCGAAGTGGGAGTCCGATGGTACATATAAAGCAGTAAGTAATGACTTTAACATTGAAGTTAATGGAGAAAAAACATTCACTAACATCTCGTCCTAGTCATTAGGAATGGTCCAAAGTCCAGCCAATCAGGCAACAGCACCCTTCAGAACCCCCACCACAGAGGCTCCAAGCTCTCAGATTTTCTAGCACAAGTGAAATTTAAAGCGTATTAGTTAGCTAGGGGAGCCTCTATAGGGAGGAGGGTGGGTCGAATGTGAATCTATGAAAGATACCAATATTGGAGAACCACAGTTACAGGTAAGTAACTTATTTTCTTCTCCAGTATTGGATCTTTCATAGATTCACATGCTTGAATCAGAATAGATGGCAGTAACACTTTAGGAATATATATATATATATATATATATATATATATATATATATATATATATATGCGCAACAGACATACCTGTGACAAATTTTTATTCATGTCTTAAACTCTATGTTTTAAATAAATTTGTTGTGATGAACCGTATAGGAAGGTGGGGAAGTAAAAGAGGGTCACCTTATTGAAAGATTGCGTAGAACCGCTTGTTGCACAGCTGTATCAGCGTTGTCTGCGGCATCCAGACAATAATGCAGATTAAAAATGTGCCTACTGGACCAGGTTGCAGCTCTACTGATCTGTTGTATTGGCACATCAGCAAAGAGCTGTCGAGGAGGAGACAGCTCTGGTAGAGTGGGCTTTTGCTGTAGTAGATAAAGGTTTGCCTGCTTGCTGGTGGCAAACTATGGGCGATGATATTCATCGTGCTATAGCTGGTTTAGTAACAGGGTATCCTTTTCTGATGTTGCCATATACTACAAAGAGTTGGTGTGGTCTGCGTATGCTTACAGTCTTATGCAAATAGAACTTGACACATCTTTTCAGATCCAAAGAATGTAAGGATCTCTCTGCTGGTGTTTGTGGATTTGGGATAAACGTTTTCAAAATGACCGGCTCATTAAGATGAAAGTCTGAAGGGACTTTAGGGATAAAAGATGGATTAGTACGAAGGATTACACACTCCTCTGTGAATTGAAGGAAAGGTTGTTTAATAGTGAAAGCTTGTATCTCGCTTACTCGTCTGGCTGACATAAGTGCTGGGAGAAGAGATGTCTTCCACAAGATGCATTTTAGTTCACCCCGATGAATGGGCTCAAACGTTTTTTTCATCAATTGCCCTAACACAATGTTGAGATGCCAAAATGGTGGCTGTAGCTTTTTTGGCAGAAACATTACAAATAATCCTTTAAGAAATTGTTATATGATTCTTGAGGAGCAGTGACTGTACATGATTATTTCGTCGAAATCTGGATATTGAGGAAAGGTGGACCTTAACAGAAGAATGAGAGAGACCGGATCTTGCTAGATGGAGTATTTGTTCTGGTGGTGACTGAATAGGATGCACCTCTGAGTTTGAACACCAATGGCAAAATCTTTTCCATTTGAGCTTGTATGTTTTAGTTGTGGACTGTGCTCTTGCATTAGCGAGGACTGTTTGTCCTGCTCAGGGAATCTGCAAGAAAATTGGATACACCTGGAACGTGTTCCGCTGTAAGGTTTATATTGTGTTGGATTGCCCATTTCCATATTAGCTGAGTTTGTCGAGACAGTGCAGTCAATCTTGTTACGCCCCGTTTGTTCAGATAGTGCATACTTGTAGTATATTTGGTTCGAATTAGCACAGATGCCCCTGAAATCTGTAGTTCCGCTCGACCAGCCTCGCGCTCGACCAGCCTCGCCCTCGCCACAGTCCCCCGCATCCGGAAAACGACCGCCGGCGGCAGATCCTTCTCCCACCTCGCCGCCAAGACCTGGAACACCCTCCCCACCAACCTCCGACAGACCCAAGACCTACTGGCCTTCAGAAGACTCCTCAAGACCTGGCTCTTCGATCAGTAGCAGCACCACCCCCCTCTTCCCCCAGCGCCTTGAGACCCTCGCGGGTATGTAGTGCGCTTTATAAGTGACATGATTGATTGATTGATTGATTGAAGGAAAGACTTTAGAGCCAGGTAAATGGTCTTGAGTTCTAACAGGTTGATATGCAGAGACTGTAGTTGGGTGTTTTATTTGCTGTTGACTGTTAAGCCTTGTAGACGCTCTCCCCAACCCTTGAGGGTAGCGTCTGTTGTGATTACATATTGCGGTAAGTCGATCAGGAATGGATATATTTGGGACTTGCATTTTCCGTCGAAAGGCATCCCTCATCCGTGGGGTGATTCGAATGATATCTTCGAATGAGCTGGAGACCTGTAACCACTGATTGTCCAGTTCTTCCTGCGGAGGCCTCATGTGTAACCGGCAGATGGGAATGAGGGGAATGCAGGAGGAAAGCATTCCCAGTAGCGACTTGTGTTTTCGAACTGAAATGGACTTTCTTGTAAGGAAGAGAGCTGCCAGATTGCGTATCCTTTCCTGTCTTTCCTTTGAGGCGAAGGCTTTTGCCTGCAGGGTGTCAATAGTTGCTCCTAAAAAAGTTATGGCAGTTGACAGCATTAGATGAGACTTTTGGAGGTTGATTGACAACCCTAGAGAATGGAATAGAGACAGGCACATTTGTGTATGCGCATTTGCCGTTGATGAGGTTGCTTTTATAAGGCAGTAGTCTAGATATGGGAATATTTGAATTCCTGCTTGTCGTAGATGAGTAGCAACTGGGGCTAATACCTTGGTAAATACTCGAGGCGCTGAGCAAAGGCAGAAAGGTAAGACTCGGAACCGATAATACTCACCGGCCACCCTGAAGCGCAAACATTTCCTGTGTTTGGGATGGATGGGGATGTGAAAATAGACGTCCTGAAGATCCAAGGTCGTCATGTGATCTCCTTGATTCAAGAGTTGTAGCACCTCTGGAAGAGAACATACAAAATGTTTGTTTCTTTAGGAACTTGTTGAGGTGATGAAGATCCAGGATGGGGCGCCATTCTCCTGATTTTTTTTCCTTATGAGGAAAAATTGTGAATAAAAACCTGTCCCTCTTTGCGCTCTTTGATACCATTTTGATTGCTCCCTTGCGCAACATGTCTATCTGCGACAGCAGATCTTTTAGATGGGAAGGAGGACCACCTCGAGGTAGAAAATTTGGAGGAATCTTTTGAAATTCCAATGTGTCCCCGTTGGAAACTATATCGAGGACCCATCTGTCCGTTATCCTCCACCATTCGGGGAGGAAACAGGAAATTCTTTCACCAACCTCCAGACAAGGTGTGTGAGTTGTGGCCGGCACTAAGGATACGTCACTGCTTCTTAGAGGTGTCTCTTCTTCTAAAGGATGTCTTTCCTCTATGGTGTTTGTAGAAGGTATAAGGTGGCTGTTTGTATTGTTGATGTTGCTGTCCAGCGGAGTATCGGGATTATCCCTGAAAAGGCTGAGGTACTAGGTATAGCCTCCCCGAAAGGAAGCGGTGCCCCAATCTCGAGCTCCAAGAAAGGGTGGTTTCTTAAATTGCAGGGAGCCTAACGATCTTGCAGTGTGTATCTTTTTTTAATCGCCTGTAAAGCTTAGTCAATGTGCTGACCAAACAGGGATCCGCCATCATAAGGCATATTGATTATTTTTGTTTGCACTTCATGGCGAAAAGAAGTCGTCCTCAGCTATCCTCGTCTTAACACTGCCGCCCCAGCTAATTGGCGGAACCCTGTAGACGACACGTCTACTGCACAATCAATCTCAGCTGAGATCATTTCCCCCCCCACCCCCCCTGAAGGATCTTCCTTGCTTCCACTTTGACTCTTCAGGCAAAAGATCAATAAATGGTGAAATGTCCGGCCACATTTGGCCATCATATCTTCCTAAGATTGCGAGTGAGTTTGATGCTCTAACTGTGGTGGCTGCCATAGTGGAGAATTTTTTACCGATCGAGTCAAGTCGTTTCCCATCCTTATCTGGCGGAGCAGGCAGAGGTTAAGCTGCATTTCTGGCAAGACGCTGCGCTGCCCGAGATATTACCGAATCCGGTTTTGGCTGACTGATGAGGAAGGCAGGAGAGTTGTTGGGTGCCATGTATTTCTTTTCCAGCTTAGGTAAAACAGCTGGAACGGAGGCCGGTGTTCGCATTACTTTCAGGCCTTCCTCCCATATGAAATCTACTATGGGAATGGAGTGAACTTGCCTTTTTGTCTGTTCTTTAAAATCATAAAAAACAGACTGTTTAGTGACCATGAGGAGTTGAAATCTCCTTGAAGCTCTTTCCATTAGAGTATGAAACCCCCCTATATCTTCCGGTGGTGAATATACCGGAGGTGAAGTTGACGGAGATGGTATCTGGATCAGGTAGTCATACGATTCATTGGAAAGGGAAAACTCAAGTTCTCCTTCCTCTTGTTCATCATCCGTTGGTTGATGCTCCTCTACCTGTGACTGAGGAGTTGCTGGCGGTAAAGTTACTGGGACTGTTGATTATGGGGACCTTGCAATCTGAGACGATCTAGGGTTCGGAGTTTGAGGAACTGAGGCCGCTGGTTCTGATGGTGGGAATCTGCGCTAGTAATCTTCCACCATATGTTGTAAATTTGAAACTAGGGAAGCAGGCATGTGGATAGCCGCCTCTCTCTATATATCGCTGGTTAGGATTTTGATGGGAACAGTAATATTGTTCATCATCATCCTCTTGGCATTTAATATAAAGGTCGGAAGGACTGTACGCCACACCAAAAATACCCTCATCTGATTGTTCATCCTCCTCTTCATCATAATCAAAGAGTTCTTCCGGAGGGCCAGGAGGTACCCAATTAGGAGAGGTATGCACTGGTAATATTTCCTATGAAGATCTTCTCTTAGATTGAGCTACTGAAGATGTAAAAATAGTCTCTTTGGCTTTTTTTGATCCGTCCACGTAAGTGTAGATGTATGCATAGTCGCAAAACAATAGTCGACGGAGCACACGTTGACGGAGTATCTGCCACCAAAGATTCCGTCGATGTCCTAGGTGTCGTTGATGAGCGTCGTTGCAAGCCTGCTGTCGATGAGATCGGGTCCGTCGACGGACCCGGCGTTGTAGAAGCCACCATCGATGAAGCCACCATTGATGAAACCCACAGTGGACGAAGAAGTGTGCTTAAGGGCCGTCGACAACTGCAGCGGCGATGGAGAAACCATAGACTAATCCCCTGACGATAGGCCCTTCGCCGATGAGGCTGCATCTGTTGACGATGAGGTTTTGTAAGTTCCCATCGACTTCTTCTTCGACGATGTTGCCATTGACTTAGAAGGCCTCACCTTTACAGAAACTATAGTCGGAGACGTAGAGGCGGTCATGATTAGCTTAGACGGCGGAGACGAAAATGTCAACGTCGTAGTAGTAGTGGTGACAACAGAGCCTTTCGAAGAGGGCGTTAACGACAATTTCGTTGAAGGAGAATCAGTCTTTAGCTTCAGAGATAAAAATAGTCTCTGGAAGTGATCTTGAAGCCATTTTTACCTTAGTGGTAGCAGCAGAAGAGGTAGAGAATGTCTCTTATGTGAAGAAGGCTTCTTCTTAGAGGTGGAAGGTTGGTCATCAACCTTAGATGAATGGTGTTGCTTTTTAACAACCTCAGAGGTCTTTGGAGACAAGCTCCACGTCACTTGCTCTCTTTTTTGAGGCAACAGTTTTGAGAGAGGTATCGCTGTCGCCGTCAGAGGGTTATCCCGGTTTTAACTTCTACAACCACAAAAGAAGTCTGCTCACTCTCTCTCAAAGTCTTCTGAGAGAAAGATCTACAGATTTTACAATCTCTCACCTGGCTAATCAGGGTGAAGGAACTTCTTAGGAGGATCGTCCGAATGTAGTCTCAGCTTTCCACAGGAATCAGTGTCCTAAAAGAGATCTTTTAGCTGTAGACATGTTGATATGTAGAAATCACGCTGTTTTTGAAGAAAAATGTTCTGACATGTAGGCTAGGAAAAGAACACTGAGCAGAGCTCAGGGAGACTCCCTTCACACGACGTGCGGCAGAAAATCTGAGAGCCTGGAGCCTCTGTGGGGAGGGTTCTAAAGGGTGCGGTCGCCTGATTGGCTGAACTTTGGACCTTTCCTAAGGACTAGGACGAGCTATTAAAGTGAATGTTTCTCCATTAATTCTCCATGTTAAAGTCATCACTTACTGCTTTTTATGTACCATGGAACTCCCACTTCGACGACGGGGAATGATTCAAGCAAGTGAATCTATGAAAGATCCAATACTGGAGAAACCGACATTAAAAATAAAAAAAATCTGAAGATATTTTGCAGTGAAAAAAGCCAAAAAAGGCAGA
Organism: Calotriton arnoldi; assembly: GCA_963921515.1. NCBI lineage: Eukaryota > Metazoa > Chordata > Amphibia > Caudata > Salamandridae > Calotriton > Calotriton arnoldi. The sequence goes on from CAWUFW010000087.1 coordinate 1,521,641, forward strand.
GCTCAGTGCTCCAAGATTCTGTCACCAGGAGCATGAAAAAAGAAGAAAATAAGTTACTTACCTGTAACTTTAGTTCTCCAGTATTGGAAGCTTTCATAGATTCACATGCTTGAACCATTCCCCGTCGTCGAGATGGGAGTCCCCGGTACATCAAAATAGCAATGCAAAGCCATTACAAACTAGAAACTAGGCCTAGGCCCATTTCCGTTTTGTAACATCCACCTCTTTTTGTAAAAGAGACCAAATAAAACACAACCAATCAGATCAGCCTCATCCTCTAGAACCCTCCTGAGAGAATATCGGACCTTCAGATTTTCGTACCAGTAGTGCCATAGGATAACCATAAAAGTAAAAAAAGGTTGAGCTTTCCCAGGGGAGGAGGGTGGGTTGCATGTGAATCTTTGAAGCTTCCAATACTGGAGAACTAAAGTTACAGGTAAGTAACTTATTTTCTTACTCCAGTATTGGAACTTTCATAGATTCACATGCTTGAATCAGAGTAGCTAGCAGTTATGAGCACACTTCTTGTCCTGATCTTCTTTAACAATAGTACATAAAAACAGAAAACAAAATTTAGAAAAAAGGAAATAGTTTCCTCAATTTTGACTCTGTAAAGTATCAAGACAAGCATTTAATCTTAAGAATAATCATACCGTAATTTCAAAGAATTAGTAGCAAAGCAGTAGGCATCCTCAGAATGCGCAAAGCTTATATACAGACAGTATAGCCAGAAAAAGGAAAATGCTACTTACCAGTATGCATCCGTTCTTGGCATGTAGAGCTGTAGATTCGTATACTTGTGCATAGATCGCCATCTGGTGTTGGGCTCGGATGTTTGCACTTTGTTTTTGTCTTGGAAGAAGTCTTTGTAGTCACGAGGTAGGTGACTCCTCCTTAGGACGATAGTGCGCATGGGCATCGACTCCATCTCCAGATTGTTTTGCCATGGAGGGTTATGATGGAGTTAGTAAGAAATAGAAAAAGATGTCCATGTGTAATGTATCCAAGTAAGATAGTACTGGAACAGATACAGGTATCTGGGGAGGCGGGTGGGCGTATACGAATCTACAGCTCTACATGCCAAGAACAGATGCATACTGGTAAGTAGCATTTTCCGTTCAAGGCATATGAGCTGTAGATCGTATACTTGTGCATAGACTATACAGCAGTTACCTCGTTAGCGGTGGCTACCTGAATCTGTTGCAGCGGTTTGAAAAAGTGTTCTTAATACAGCCTGGCCCACACTAGCTTGCAGTTTTGCTTGCACGTCTACACAATAGTGTTTTGTGAACGTGTGTGGTGTAAACCAAGTTGCTGCTTTGCAGATGTCATCTAGGGAATGTTCCCTAAGAATGCCATAGATGCCCCTAGTTTACGTGTGGAGTGAGCCTTAGGGGGAATGGTTAAGGTGCATTTAGCTTTGGCATAGCATATCTGGATGCATTTAACAATCCACCTTGCAATCCCCGTTTTTGAGATAGGATTGCCTTTATGAGGTGGGGAGAAAGCCACAAAAAGTTGTTTAGTCTTTCTAAAGGATTTTGTTCTTTCAATGTAGTAAAGTATGGCTCTTTTTACGTCTAGCGTGTGAAGAGCTCGTTCTGCTACTGAGTCTGGTAGAGGGAAAAAGACTGGGAGCTCTACAGACTGGTTAAGGTGGAAAGCAGAGACGACTTTAGGTAGAAATTTTGTGTTAGTCCTAAGAACCACTTTGTTATGATGTATTTGGAGAAATGGTTCTTGTATGGTTAATGCCTGGAATTCACTAACTTCTGAGAGAGGTGATCGCCACCAGGAAGGCTACCTTCCAAGTGAGAAATTGTAGTTCGCATTTATGCATAGGTTCAAATGGGGGACCCAAGAGTCTGGTCAGTAGCACGTTTAGGTTCCATACTGGAGAGGGTGGAACTCTAGGTGGAATGATTCTTTCAAGTCCTTCCACAAATGCTTTGATAGCTGGTATCCTAGACAAAGACAAGTGTTGTCTGTTTTGGAGACATGCTGCTATTGCAGCGAGATGTAGTCTAATGGATGTATACGCTAGGTTACATTGTTGTAGATGTAAAAGGTAACAGATGATGTTTTGAATAGGAGCATCTAGTGGGTTGATTTTGTTATTTGTACAGTAAATTACAAATCTTTTCCATTTTGCGGCATAGCAGGCTCTAGTGGTAGGACGTCTAGCTTCTTTAATGATGTTCATGCAGTCTGGTGGGAGATTAAGGTAGCCAAACTCTAAGATTTCAGGTGCCAGATCGCAAGGTTGAGCTGACTGGGATCTGGATGCCTTATCTCTCCATGGTTCTGAGTGAGAAGCTTGGGTGAGAGGCGTAGCTTTTGATGAGGAACTTCCGATTGTTCCAAGAGGGTTGTGAACCATGGTTGTCGGGCCCATGTTGGAGCAATCAGGATCATTGTGAGGGAATGCTGTTTGAGCTTCCGAACCACTAGCGGAATGAGCGGGAGAGGCGGAAAAGCGTAAGCAATTTTGCCTGACCAGTTCATCCATAGCGCATTGCCTTTGGACAATGGGTGTGGATACGAAGCTTGGGCATTTTGCGTTTTGGTGTGTGGCGAACAGGTCTATTTCTGGGTGGCCCCACATTTGAAAGAATGGAAGCAGAACTTGAGGATGAAGTTCCCATTCGTGGATCTGCTGTGTTTGGCGGATGAGTAGATCTGCCATTTGATTGTGTACTCCTGGGAAGTGTTCTGCAATGAGATATATGTTTTGAGGAATGGCCCATCTCCATATGCTCTGAGCTAGGTGTGAAAGCTGCAGAGTGTGTGTCCCCCCCTGTTTTTGTATGTAATACATTGCTGTCCTGTTGTCTGTACGGACTAGGACAGCTTTGCTTACGAGGTGGAGTTGAAAAGATTTTAACGCTAGGAAGATTGCGAACAATTCCAGGTAATTTATGTGGAATTATTTTTGTTGAGGGGTACATATGCCCTGAATGGTATGGGTTTGAAGATGAGCTCCCCAGCCGGTGAGCGATGCGTCTGCTGTTAGCACTATCTGTGGAACCGGGTCGAGGAACGTCTGCCCTTTGGAAAGGTTTTGTGTGTTCCACCATTGCAGAGCGATGGGTTCGGTCGTCTACCAACACCAGATGTTAGTTGACCTTGAGCCTGGTTCCACTGACGTGCCAAACACTCCTGTAAGGGACGCATTTGGAGTCTTGCATAAGGGACGATGAGTATGCAAGAGGCCATCATCCCGATTAGTTGCATGAACACTCTCGCTGGTAGTGAGTGTTGAGGCTGAAATTTTGCTATTAGAGCTTGTATGGTGCTTATCCTGACTGGGTTGGGATATGCTAGAGCTTTTGAAGTGTTTATTGTAGCTCCTAGATACTGTTGTGTTGTGGACGGTTGGAGATGGGATTTGGAGAGGTTGACTGTGAATCCCAAATCGTGCAGTAACTGTATCAATCAATCAATCAATCAGAACATTTGTAAAGCGCACTACTCACCCGTGAGGGTCTCAAGGCGCTGGGAGGGGTGCTGCTACTGCTCGAACAGCCAGGTCTTGAGTAGCCTCCTGAAGGTTAGTAGGTCCTGGGTCTGCCGTAGGAGGATGGGGAGGGTGTTCCAGGTCTTGGCGGCGAGGTGGGAGAACGATCTGCCGCCGGTGGTCGCTCTTCGGATGCGGGGGACGGTGGCGAGGTCGGCGGAGCGGAGCTGGCGGTTCGGGGTGTAGAAGGTGAGTACTCTGTTGAGGTATGCCGGTCCGGTGTTGTGGAGTGCTTTGTGTGCGTGGGTGAGGAGCTTGAAGGTGATCCTCTTGTCGACGGGGAGCCAGTGCAGGTCTCTCAGGTGGGGTGTGATGTGGCTGTGGAGAGGGAGGTCGAGGATCAGGCGTGCAGAGGCGTTCTGTATACATTGAAGTCCTTTCAGGAGTTTGGCCGAGGCTCCCGCGTAGAGGGCGTTTCCGTAGTCCAGCCTGCTGCTGAAGAGGGCCTGGGTGACCGTTCTTGTTTCGGTGGGGATCCACCTGTAGATCTTGCGGAGCATGCGTAGGGTGTTGAAGCAGGAGGACGAGATGGCGTTGACTTGCTTGGTCATGGAGAGTGTTGAGTCGAGGATAAACCCCAGGTTGCGTGCGTGGTCGGTGGGTGTCGGTGCTGCTCCCAGTGTGGTCGGCCACCAGGAGTCGTCCCAGGCTGAGGGGGTGGAGCCGAGGATGAGGACCTCCGTTTTGTCTGAGTTCAGCTTCAGTCGGCTGTTATTCATCCACTCGGCGACGGCCTTCATTCCTTCGTGGAGGTTGGTTTTGGCGGTGAGGGGGTCCTTGCTGAGGGAGAGGATCAGCTGGGTGTCGTCGGCATAGGAGATGATGTTGAGGTCGTGCAGTCGGGCGACGTGGGCGAGCGGTGCCATGTAGATGTTGAAGAGTGTCGGGCTGAGGGAAGATCCTTGGGGTACGCCGCAGATGATCTCGGAGGCTTCGGAGCAGAATGGGGGGAGGCGGACGCTCTGGGTTCTGCCTGAGAGGAAGGAGGTGGTCCATTCCAGAGCCTTGTCTCGGATCCCTGCATTGTGGAGGCGCGTGCGTAGGGTGCGGTGGCAGACAGTGTCGAAGGCGGCTGAGAGGTCCAGGAGGATCAGGGCCGCGGTTTCACCGTTGTCCAGCAGGGTCCTGATGTCGTCGGTGGCGGCGAGGAGGGCATTTTCGGTACTGTGGTTGCTGCGGAACCCGGACTGGGTATTGTTTTGTATGTGTGTTGAACACAGCTGCTGTGTGACTTGGCTTTTATAAGCCAGTCGTCCAGGTAAGGGAAAACGTGACTATGTTGTCTTCGTAAGTGAGCCGCCACTACTGCGAGGCACTTGGTGAAGACTCTGGGTGCTGTGGTTACTCCGAATGGGAGGACTTTGAATTGGTAGTGTTGGCCGCTTATCACAAACCTGAGGTATTTCCTGTGAGCGGGGTTAATGGGAATGTAGACGTCCTTTAAATCTAGAGTGGATAGAAAGTCGCCTTGTTGGAGTACCTGTTGGAGTGACCATATGGAAATAACATAACATAACATGTGTATTTGTAAAGCGCACGTTCACCACGACGGGTATCTTGGCGCTGAATAACAGATGTTTGTTGTTACCCAACTCAATGGTACTCATTTTATCTACCTCATATGGATGAAAGGCTGAGTGGACCCGCCGGGATTTGAAATGGTCTGACAATGTATAGATTTAATGGCCTGAGGTCCAGTATTGGTCTGAGAGCCGTCCTTTTTTGGTATTAGAAAGTATATTGAATACACTCCTGTGCCTTGATGAGGCAAACGGACTGGTTCTATTGCATGTTTTTGTAACAGGGAAAGAACCTCTTGTTTGAGAAGAGTGAGATGTTCGGAGGACATTGGGCGTTCTCTGGGTGGAATGTTTGGTGGAGTACCAGTGAGTTCCAGGCAATAACCATACTGGATAATTTGTTTTACCCACTTGTCTGTTGTAATGGAATTCCAGACAGGTAGGAACTGTGATAGGCGTCCCCCGACAGGAGTGGAATGGTCGGGGGATAGCGGGGGGGACGTCACTGCTTGGTTGCAGGGGAAGTGCGGGTGGAATTATTTTTGCCTCTTCCCCTATTGTTGTTTCCTCTATATCCTCCTCGATAGTACCCTCGGGAGGAGGAAGGTTGATTTTGGTTTTTGTAAGTAGAGGAGGTATTCTCGGATGACACTGTTTTGGAGCCGCCCCTATAAAAGGAACGATGAAAGGAGCCTATGTTAGAGGATAGTTGTAGGGCTCCCATAGATTTGGCAGTTTCGGTATCTTTCTTCATTTTTTCTAATGAAGAATCAACATTTGGTCCAAAGAGATGTTGTTGGTCAAAGGGCTGGTTTAGTATAGCTGACTGTACCTCTTGTTTGAATCCGGAGATTCGAAGCCAAGCATGGCGGCGTAGCAAGATGCTGGTGTTAATGCCACGGGATGCTGTGTCAGGGGCGTCAAGTGCACATTTTATAGAGGTGTTTGTAATTAATTTACCCTCTTGAATGAGGTCGTTGGCTTTACCCTTGTATTGATCTGGTAAATGCTGTATTAGCTTTTCTAGTTCATCATAGTGCGCTCTGTCATAACGTGCTAAGAGGGCTTGCGCATTGGCAATACGCCAACTATTAGCGGCTTGACGCAATTTGTTTGCCTGATGCGTCTATAAACTTGACTCCTTATCAGGAGGAGGTGCGTCGCCTGTGGCTTGTGAATTGGCTCGCTTGCGGGCATTAGATACAACAAGGGAGTCCAGGGGGACTGGACCGCTAATATAAACTGGGTCAGTAGGAGCAGCTTTATATTTTTTATCAACTCTTGGGGTAAGTATTCTTGCTCTAACTGGGTCCTTGAATGCTTCATTAGTGTGCTTTAGCATGCCGTTTAACATTGGCAATGTATTCGTAGATTTTTGGGATGGAGCGAAAGTTTCCATGAGGAAATCCTCCTCTAATGGGTCAGTGTGTAATTCTACTCCATGATATAGAGCAGCCCTATTGATAAGCTGTGCGAATCCTATATTATCATCAGGTGGTGATGGTCTGGAGGGATATAGGTCCGGATCATTACTATTGTCTGGGTCTTTATCATACTCCCATGGATCTGGGTGTTGTGGTATGGTGTGATGGTCATTATCCCCATCCCTATTAGTGTCGTCATCCGTGTCATTATCCCCTGGTTATTCAGGGGAGAAATGAGGTGGTGGTGAGTTATATGGAGATATTAGTAAGTTAGGATCAATAGGTGGAGGAGAGGGAGGTATGTAAGGGGGAGAGGGGTTAGTACCGATATCCTTACTCCTTTTGAGAGGTATATGGTGTTCCTCTGAAATGTCCTGTTTCCGTTTCTTAGGAAGGGTTGCTACAAGACGTCCAGTTGTTGGATCAATATGCAATTCCTTTTGCTTGGGATCCATTGGTTGTTGCAAAGGAAGTTCTTTAGGTGGTAATTCCTTCTGTTTGGGTGTTTCAGAGGGTATTTTATGGGTAGTCTTTTTTCGGTTCCGAATCCTTTGGTGCATGTTGTTTATGCTCCAAAGGTTTGTGTAAAGGCTGGTCTTTTGTAACTTTCGGTTCCGAAGGTTTGTCTTTAGGTTTCGGATCCGAAGGCTTATCTTTGGGTTTCGGATCCGAAGATTTTGGTTTAGTTATTGCCGGCTCCGAAATTTTTGGTTTATGAGATTTCGGAAGCATCGGATCCATGTTTGGATTGGTTTTCGTGCCGGAGATGGAGTTTCGGAACCGTGGGGACGGCTCGATCCCGAGCCGGAGGCTTTGTCTTTTGGTTTCATAGCCGGGCCGGAGGGCGGGGCATCTGAACCATGTTTTTGGTGTTTCCCTAGGGCGAAGGTAGTACCGGAGCCTTAATGTGTTTTTCAGTGACTTGGGGCTTGTTACTCACAGTTCGTTGACCCGGAGTAATGTGCGAGTCTTCCTCCATGTCGGAGTAGTCAGCTTCAGACACGGAGATGTCTTCCTCTTGTTCGGCGCGGTGCTGATGAGAATCACCCTGCTCTCCGAAGATGTCCGGCACCGGGCTAGTGCCGCGTCTCATCTCATGACGTCGAGCCCGACGGTCACAAATCGTTTTCTTCGATCGGAATGATAGACAGGCCTCGCAGCTACTTTCTTCGTGCTCCAGGGATAGGCACAGATTACAATCTCGTGTAGGTCTGTGTGTGGAAATTTAGCACCACACCCGGGTCATTTTTTAAATGGAGTCCGCTCCATCGACTGCTGGCGTGGTCGGCGCGGGTAGGCCTTGCGGCCCGCGTCGAAGCTCTCGATCGAAGTTGCTGGATTTCAACGATGCGCGTCGAAGGGGAAAACCGTGATCGAAACAATACCGCTGAGGGGTAATGGTTGCGCGTCGAAAAGGTTCGAAGAGGATCCCGAACCGGAGCACAGCAATACACATCCGAACCCGATGGCGGAAAAAAACAATCTGGAAATGGAGTCGATGCCCATGCGCACTATCGTCCTAAGGAGGAGTCACCTACCTCGTGACTACAAAGACTTCTTCCAAGACAAAAACAAAGTGCAAACATCCGAGCCCAACACCAGATGGCGATCTATGCACAAGTATACGATCTACAGCTCATATGCCTTGAACATACATTTATCAAAGAATGTGCGAGGATTTAGGAGAGAAAAGGAAGGAGGGATGAGAGGCAAAGCTCACCGTTATTGAAACCGGTTCCTCAGGACTGCTTGGCCCACTGCAGTATCACTGCGCGTCGAAGAATCCAAGCAGTAATGTCTGGTAAAGGTATGGATACTCTTCCAGGTAGCTGCTCTGCAGATGTCCCGGATAGGTACCCCAGCAAAGAGGGCCGTAGAGGTTGATACTGCCCTCTTGGAGTGAGCACGGACCTTTCCCTGGAGGAGTTTCCCAGCCAATTGATGACAGTACTGGATAGAGCTGGAAATCCAACGTGCAATGCCTTGTTTAGATAAGGGAAACCCCTTAGAAGGAGCACTATAAGCTACAAAGAGCTGAGGTGACTTTCTAAATGGTTTAGTTCTTTGGAGATAGAATTTCAAACAACGCTGAATGTCTACCGAATGAAGTGATCTCTCAGCCGGAGTTGTAGGGTGAGGGAAAAAAGACTTAAGAATCAGAGGTTCGTTCAGGTGAAAGTCCTAAGGCACCTTAGGAATGAACTTGGGGTTAGTACGAAGTACTACTCTGTCATTTTTGAACTGAAGAAAAGGCTCCTGGATAGTGAGAGCCTGCAATGCGCTAACCCTTCTCGCAGATGTTAGCGCCAGAAGAAGAGCCACCTTCCACGATAGGAATTTTAAATGCCTTTTGGATAGGTTCGAAGGGATGCTTCATGAGCGGAGCCAAGACCACGTTAAGGTGCCATAATGGTGGAGGAGGCTTGATCGGAGGAAAGACTCTAAAAAGCCCTTTCATAAACTGTTTAATTATTCTCGCTAACCATAGAGAAGGGCCTGAAGATGTTCTTCTGAAACAAGAGATGGCCGCGAGATGAACTTTAATGGATGCGTGAGCTAAGCCAGCCTTGGCCAATGAAAGGATGCAAGAAAGAATCTCATGAGCCGAAGAAGAGAAAGGATGAACTCCCGATTCTTGGCACCAGAGACAGAACCTTTTCCACTTCATTCGATATGTCTTGTTCATACTCTGAGCTAGAGCCTGAGAAAGAATGTCTCTACACTCAGTGGACAGATTCAGGTCGAGAAACTCCCTGTGTTCAGGAGCCATGCTGACAATTGAAGAGATCTGGGATCCGGATGCAGCACTTGGCCCAGGGACATCGTGAGCAATGATGGGATAGGATCCAAGAGAATCGGTTGTTCCATCGACAGGAGAAGCTCTGTGTACCAATACTGGCGGGGTCAAGACGGAGCTATGAGGATCATCTTGCAGGGCTCCGCCTTCATCTTCATGAGAAGCCTTGGGAGAAGAGGAATGGGGGGAAAAGCGTAAACAAAGGCGTCTGACCATGCCATCGAAAACGCATTCCCCCAGGATCCCGGGTGGTGATGCCAGCTTGCAAAGTACTGGCATTTCTTGTTCTCCGGTGTTGCGAACAGATCTATGGATGGCTTGCCCCACAGCCGGAAGATGCTGTCTAGAGTCTGCTGATCCAGCTCCCACTCGTGGCAGACCGACTTTAGACTGCGGAGTGTATCTGCTGTCTCGTTGAGGTTTCCCGGAACATGTTCGGCTTTCAGCGAAACCCCATGTTGGATCGCCCATTCCCAGATAGTTTGAGCCTCTGAGGACAACAGACGGGATCCTGTGCCGCCTTGTTTGTTGACGTAATGCATAGCCGTCGTATTGTCTGTCCTGATAAGAACCGATGAGTTTCTGATCCTCGGGAGAAATGCCTGTAGGGCTAGGCGAATCGCTCTTAGCTCCAGCAGATTGATGTGCAGAAGACGATGATGCTGTTGGCATCGGCTACTTATTTGAAGGTCTTGTAAGACCGCTCCCCAACCCTCTAGAGATGCATCTGTTGTAATTATCCGAGGAGCTGCGGTGGCCAGAAAAGAGACCTTGTGAAATGTTCGCCCTGTGAGTCCACAATGAAGTGGCTTGCCTCATTGGTGAAGTTACCGTGATCACGTCCTCGAAAGCTCCTTCTACCCGACGCCATTGTAAGTCCAGTTGCTCCTGGAGAGGTCGCATTGGTAGCCTGCAGTGGGGTATCAGAGGAATGCAGGACGACATGGATCCCAGAAGTGATTTGTAGAGGCGAACTGAAAGTGACTTTCTTTTTAGAAGTAGTCGAGCCATTGACACCAGCTTGGCTTGTCTTTCTAGTGATGGAAACGTTCTGTTCAGGGACATGTCCAATATGGCTCCCAGAAAAACGGCGTTCTTGGAAGGACGGAAGCTTGACTTGTCCCTGTTGAGGGTAAGACCTAGATCCTTGAACAGCTTTGTGCAGGCTGTCAAAGAATTCCTGGCTGTTACCTTGGAAGGAGCTTTTATCAGCCATTCGTCTAGGTAGGAAAATACCTGGTGTTGCTGTCTTCTGAGGAGGCTGCTACCGGAGCCACAATCCTTGGTGCCGATCTGAGGTCGAAAGGGAGAACTTTGAATTGAAAGTGGCTCTTGGCTACCGTAAAACGAAGGAACTTCCTGCGTGATGGATGAATGGGAACATGGAAATAGGCGTCCTCCAGGTCTAAAGTGGCCATGAAATCTCCCGAATTTAGAAGTATGTCGTGTAAGGAGATCATTCGAAAGGACTGCTTGATGAGATGGACGTTGAGTTCCCTCAGATCTAGGATAGGATGCCACTTCTTGACAGTCTTTCGAACCAGAAGGAACCGGGAGTAGAACCCCTTTCCTCTACCGGGACTGGTTCTATTGCCCCCTTCTGTAACATTACTTAGACTTCTAGGCGCAGGAGACGTAGATGTTTTGTCATGTGCCTGCGAGGAGGGGTGGGTGGAGGAGGTTGAACAAATTCCAATGTATGGCCAAATTGAACTATGTTGAGCACCCATTGATCTGTCGTTATTTTTTGCCAATTTTGTAAGCACAAAGAAATCCTTCCCCCTACAGGTGTCTGGTGTCGGGAAGGAACAGTAGCCAGAGCCGGCAAGCCGCTATTGACTTCTTGAAGGATCCTTCCCCTGACGTCCTGCTCTCGCTCTGGGCGCCGATTTAGAATATGCTGCAGATTGACCTTGTTGCTGATTGTACTGCGGGCGATAAGACTGCGCGGCAGTTGTATAAGAGGAGTACTTATATTGTTGGTAACCGCCTCTGTACGAAGGAAGCCCTCTTCCCCGGGCTCCTCGAAAAGGAACCTTACGGTACTGGAGCATCCCCAACGACTTCGCTGTGTCTGTGTCTTTTTATATCTTGGAGAACGTCATCCACATGCTTTCCAAAGAGAGCTTCCCCATCAAATGGAAGATCCAGTATTTTATTATTGACTTCTGGTCTGAACGAGGTTGCTTTAAGCCAACCCATGACGACGTAGGACCGCTGCTCCAGCCAGAGATCAAAAAGCTGTTGTAGCGATGTCTATCGCACAATCTATGACCTCCGAGGAAGCCCCCTCTCCTTCCTGGAGGATCTTCTTGGCCTCAGTCTTACTTTCCTCTGGAAGTTGGTCGATATAAGGGGATAAATCGCACCACATCTGCCGGTCGTAGCGGCCCAGAATAGCTAAAGCGTTAGCTGCCCTGACCAATAAACCCGACATAGAAGAGAATCTCTTGCCTGCATTGTCCAGGCATCTGCCTTCCTTGTCAGGAGGCGTAGTGAGAGGAGCTGCCGGATTCTTCAACTTCCGCTGCGCCGCCTGCGATGTAACAGAGTCTGGTTTCGGATGACTCACCAGGCAAGCCAGGCTATCTTCTGGGGCCTTCTATTTCTTCTCCAATCGTGGAAGAACAGGGACCACCGTGGCCGGGGTTCTCATGACCTTAAGACCCTCATCCCATAGATAATTGACAATGGGAATGGCCCGCACCGTCTTCTTAAAGGGCTCCTTAAAGTCATATAAAAAACACTCCGTCTGCGAAGATGGCATTGGCAGATCAAACCTCTTGGCCGCCCTTTCCAGTAGATTGTGGAAACCACCTATGTCCCCTGGCGGAGAATCCACAGTAACCGGTGAAGGGGAGGAAGGAGTGGGAATAATATAGTCATCCCATTTCCTATGTGGGTCTGGAAGATCTGTGTCCCCCTGATCGTCATCCAGGGTATCTTGGTGTTGGACAAAAAGGAGGCGTTGGTGGAGGTTCCGCTATTTTTTGCAACGGTGGTGGTGGTGCCTGAGGAGTGGAAGGCACGGAGTGTTGCCTTGGGGGAACTGACGCCCGTTCCGGAATCGAGGATGGAGTTGGAAACCTTCTCTTGTAGTTCAACAGCATGAATTGTAAGTCGGAAATCAAAGAGGAAGGCATACAGACCTCCTCCTGATATTCCCTATGGTATTCCTGGGGAGGATCATAGAAATGTTCCCCTTCGTATCCTTCTTCAGAATCGTCCTCCTTGCACTTAACGTGCAACTCTGAAGGGCTATGGGCATAACCAAAAGGTCCCTCGTCATCTGAATCCTCCTCTTCCAGGAGATGAGAAAGTAGTAGAGTCACCTTGCTAGGTGAAGTGACTTCGGGAGTTACATGACGCTTCCTGACTTTCTCCAGAAATTTTCAATCCAGTCGACTAGGTCGTCGACGATGATTTGCCATCGATGGCGCTGTCGTTGATACCGTCATTACTGTCGACGTCATTGCTGTCGTCGTTCTCGGCGCTGCTGTCATCTTAGTCAACGCTGCCGACGCAGTCACTGCCGTCGTCGATGGCGCCGGAACCGTATTCGTCGATACCAGTAGAGCTCTCGGCGACTTTCCAGTTGTCGGAACTGTTTTAAGCTGAGGAGACTGGCCTTTGTCACTCCGCGTCGACGATGTCGATGATGGTTTCTTCGTCGACGATGTCTGACTGCTTCGTCAACAGTAATTTGACTGTTTCTCCTCAAGAGGAACAGAGGGTTTCTTGAAAGTTTTTTTTCCTTCAGGAGGATAAGGAGGAACAGAGCTCGCCTTCTTTACTCCAACCTCTTCTATCATAAGTCCTTTCCTCTCCTTTTCACCACAGTGAGGAGATTTAGTAGGACTGAGCCTGTCAGACCCATGGGAGGTCTTTTTAGAGGCTTTTTGAGGGTGCTCCTCTGAAGAATGGGGGGTCAGATCTTCCCCTTATAGCAGATCTTCTAGAAGACGAAGCAGATGAGGCCTCATCACTGTCGTCACTAGAAACAAGCTCTCTCCTGGATTTTAACTTCTGGAGCCAGGTAAGGAGACGTCCCTCACAATCTCTCAAGGTCTTAGTGGAGAAGGTATGACATACCTTACAATCCTTGGCTCTGTGGTCAGGATACAGGCAGTAAATACAGTCCTTATGAGTGTCATCCACATAAAGCCTCTTCTTAGAGCAGGTGGCACAAGCTCTAAAAAGGCCCTTTTTCTCCTTGTCTGCCATAAGGAATTGAGAAAACCAAGTTGTAGAGTAATCTGGAAGATAAAATAGTTGAAAATATCTTGCAAGAGTAATAGAATAAGGAATAACTGAGCAGAGCTCAGTGGAGACTCCCTAGCACAACGTGCAGTAGAAAATCTGAAGGTCTGAGGTTCTCTCAGGAGGGTTCTAGAGGGTGAGGCTGATCTGATTGGTTGTGTGTTTTATTTGGTCTCTTTAACGAAAAGAGGTGGATGTGTTACAAAACGGAAATGGGCCTAGGCCTAGTTTCTAATGGCTTTGCATTGCTATTTTGATGTACCGGGGACTCCCATCTCGACGACTGGGAATGATTCAAGCATGTGAATCTATAAAAGTTCCGATACTGGAGTAACTTTAGTTTCTGCCACTTACAGGTGCGATTGTTTACTGGGGGCTGGGAGCCCTTAAAGATGCAGTGTCAATTTTCATTCCAACATAGCTGCAGCTTATATGGCTACACTGTCTGGGTCCTACCACTTTATATCCATGTGAATGAGGTTTTTCAAAGTCACCTAGTTTTCTAATACATTTTCTCGAAATTAACAATAGTTTAGTGTTCTAAAGTACATTAATGGAATAGGCCAATATAGCCTATTTTAAAAGGCAACAAACATTTAATGTAACCTGGAAAGATATTCCAAGAAGTGCTCTGGGATTCTGTATTTGGGCTGGACTATTCAGTGCTTAGGATGATCAATGGAGATCAACAGACTGAGAATATACATTTCTGAATAATCCAGAATTTCTTCCTTTAAGGGGAAAAATTAGAAACATAGAAGGCTCGGTCAAAAAATGCTCCATATTAGAATACATTGATGATCCTAGAATACTAAAATTAAAGACAGTTTTCAAACAGGCAGGAGAAGAAAGGGTCTATATTAGGACTTAAAACTGGCCACAAGCATCTTGAAGTGATGTTTGCGAGGCAGAGGCACGAAAACCATAACATGTTCTCCAGCCACACAATCTTGTTAAGATATCCCTTCGATTATGTGGTTCTCACCAAAGGGTGATTTTGCATTTAAAAACAGGGGCTGGTGTTTAAGTAACAAATGTTTCTTTCGTACGCATTAATGTAGCCAGGGTGCTCTCATCTTCCCACTGTTATGTACACTATTTTCATCAGTGGCTCCGTGGAGGTCACTTATTTAATGGTCACATGGGTTGGCGGCACGCTCTAAGAGCATATAGGACCTCGGGTGAGTATGAAGCTGTATAGGATGATTTGAAACACAGAAGCTTGCACTCAGACATCCTGTGGAGTACTGTCCTAGTTCTTGAAGGGATCGGTCTGATCCTGGAACTATAGAATGATTCTAAAGACACCAGCAGTCTTGGAATGGGAAAGACTGACCCAAGAAGTAAATTATTGGAATCCAGGGAATTAATACACAGAGCACACCTTTGCCTACATTTTCCTTTTCAACTTTGCTCAGAGTTTTCGGTGTGAGGAACGTGCTAGCTTTATGCCCTTCAAAAAATACGGTCAGCTGCTAGACTAATACTCTCATCATTGTCAATGGTCACCTTTTTCTGAGAGCATGCCAAATGCTGAAAGTCAAAACCACCGCAACTAAAGATGATGGAAAACAAATCAAAAACCTAAAAATGTAAAGAAATCCTAACAAAGTGGTGAAATATATAAAATTTTGTAGAAGCCCAGGAGAAAATTACCTTGGCAACAGAAGACAATTATCCAGAGAAGGACGAACAAGTATTCAATAAAAAATGCTGGGTTTATAGAATACCCGGAATTTGTAAGAAGCAGATTAAAAAAAAGTTGGCAACTGAAGATGTATCCTCTGGTGAGGGAGAGGAAAAAGTTACTTAACTGTAACTACAATTCTTCAACAGTGGTATCTTTCATAGATTTAAATGCTTGAATTATTGCATAATGCCAGGTAGTTCATGTTATCATTGCAATATTTCAATACAGCAGCTGACATTGAAATCAAATGGACAAACATTCATAGACTACAGGTGGCAGCCCATCCATCTCATTTTATGACCCGAGGTCCAGCCTATCAGGAGGAAGGGCTCAGGGTTTTAACCTTCCTCAGAGGCTCGAACTGTCAGATGAGCAATGAGGATGATAGGCGCTTTTGAATCTATCGAAGATACCAATGCTGAAGGACTGTATATACAGGTAAATAACTTTATCAGCATTGGCTCTTTCATAGATTCACATGCTTGAATTAGGATTATATAAACAGTTCATGCAGTACAATATGTAACAGGTGTGAACTAGATTCATCCTATTTAAACATATTGCTCAGTGTTGCCTGCCTAATTGCAGTTTCAGTCTTTGATTGAATATACATGCAGTAATAAGTGGCAAAGGGATACTGGTGTAGAGATGCATGTTGCTGCTTCACAAATATCCTTTAAAGGCACCCCTGCAAAGAGTGTCGCTGTGGTTGCCAGATCCCTCATGGAATATGCTCCAACTGCCGTTCTCAGAAGATTTGCTTTGATAAAAGGCTGCCCTTATTTTAATTTCTGTAGGGTACAAAGACCTGGTCAGGTTTTCAAAAGTGTTTTGTCTTATCAATATAATATTTCAGACACTTTTTACCCCCTCAGAATGTAGTGCTTTTTCCACTGACATAGCTAGCTGTGAAACAACGTTGTTAGATGTACCTTTTAATTTGGATTAAATGACAGACTTTTGGAATTAATTTTAGACTGGTTGTCCAGGTCACTTTTTTTTTTAATTTAAATTAAATGTCGGTATTAGTGGCTTGATAAATGATGCTCTTCTTGCTGACTTAATATGAATTGAATGAATGAATACAGTTTTCCACGTTGTTAGAATTGGGGTTTTGGTTGGCTAGGGTATGCACTTAAGCCAGGCAGAACTCACCACTCTAATCGGGGCAAGAAAGTTACACACCAAAGATTACCTGTGCTCACCCTCTGGTAGCCTGGCCCACAGCAGTCAGGCTTATCATCAGAGTTAAGGTGTAAAGCATTTGCAGAACACACTCACAATAACTACACCACAAAAGAGACTCCACACGGGGATATATATAAAAATATACAGTATATTGTACATAAAATGGACAAAAACTACATGAATCAAAAATGCGGAGCATATTATGGAGTTACTGAGATAGTACTAGTTATCCGGACAATGCAAGAATCAAACAAATGATCACATCAGGGCATAAAATGCAGCAGTTAGGTTACGGGAAAAATATTAAATCGCCAAAGTATCACCATAGGCATATCTGAACTCAAACTGTAGGGCAAAGGCTGGCCTGCGGTCCTCTTAGGTGTTTTACTGTAATTTTCCTAACAGTGGCAATGTTTCCCTTCTCCTACACCATATATGGAGCTACTAGATCAGGTACGCAGGGGCCTTCGTTGGGGTCCCTCCCCGTAATACTCCTCAAAGTTTAAAATGCCATTAACAGGGGAGAGGAGTTGGCCTAACGGCTAGGTCGGTCGACCTTGAAGCTGGGAAACTGGGTTCGAGTTTCGGCAAGGACGCTGAACATCCTGTGATTCTGGGCAAATCACTTAATCTCCCTGTGCCTAACAAAAATGAATGTGTCCTCATGTAACGCAACTGGTGCTCATGTAAAGCGCTCTGATACCCGATACCCTTGGGTCAAGTTCGCGCTATATAAAACTCTATACATTTTTTTTTTTTAAAACAGCCGTGCCACAGTGTAATGGGGGAAAGGTACAACTAAGGAGACCCGCAAGGCATCTCTCGCTGGGTTCCTCACTCTCCTGGTAATTGGGAACTGTGTGTCCCCGGAGTATTGGAATGCAGCGTCCATTTGGATCAGACTCAGGTAACACTTCCTTTGTTTAACAAAAACCGAGCTGCCCGCCAAGGAGCGCAGGACAGCTTTAATCAGTGTAGGTCTGCTCACGGGGGTTACAGTCCCGAAAACGTAATGAGGATCCTGCCCCGCCCCTCAAGACCAGGGAACGAAGGGCTGCTCTGTTGCACGCTAGTGCGCAAGGCGGTGTAGGCCCACAGTACCTTTCTCCCCAGAAAACTCCCTTCTGTTTGGATTAGGCAGACCGTGCAGGGCTCACCTCGTCTAAGCGTCAATGCAGAAGTCGCGAGCACGTCTGCTCGAGGAACGTGCTGATTTCCTGGGCACTGCATCGCCCAGGAATGCAGCGTTGCTCTTGCTGGGGAAAACTTCCCCGAGGGGGCAGGCGACAGGGCCTCTCAGAATGGCCTCACGCAGCTCTATCTCTTCGTAAAAAGAAGGCAGCTCTGGCCATTTATAAAGCACTCCTTCAAGTGCTGTGATTAGAGAAGACAAAAGCAGCACACAGCGCTCCGTACGTGCTGGGATCCTGGGAGAACAATTAGGGAGGCACAAAATGGTGGGCAGGTGGCAAGCCAGCACATAACTCAGGGGCCAAATGGCAGTCCCTCCTGGTAGCACAACAGTCCTCTTCGCGATGGAGGAATTGTAGAGTCAGCAGTGTCTGATTACAAGTCCACCCAGCCTCTGGTTAGGCCAGAGTCAAGGAGCAGTAGGCAACAGGGCAACAAGCAGAAAAGCAGCCCAGTTGAGTCCTTTAAGCAGCGCAGCAGCCCTTCTGACATGGGTTCAGTTCCAGATCCAAAAGTGCTTCAAAAACATGGGGTCAGAGCCCCTGTACACTTCTACTCCAAAATGCATTTGATGTAGGGGTTGATTTCACAAAATCCTTTAGAAGTGCACAGCAAACCCTTTCAACTCAGCCCTGGCTCAAGACATCAGTAGGGGGTAAATTAGCTCTTTGTGTGAGGGCAGAACACAACCTATACAAATGTGAAGTGTAAATGCCCTATCCCTGAGCAGGAAGACCATCGGTATGCAGATGTAACCCCTGTCACACCCAGCCGTTCCAGTTTTGTGGCTGTCTGGAAAGTATGCACAAAGTTACCCAGGCCTAGTCGTGGACTGGAGTCGGGCAGCAAAGCACAAAGTCATAAGCACAGAGAAATGCCCACTATCTAAAAGTGCCAATTCTAAAATAGTAATGTAAAATCCAGCAACCCCTGTAAGCAGGATTTATCACCACTATTTCGAACATACCAAACATGGCAATGCTACTCCTTTCAGATCAGGAATTACCGCTTAAATTTATATAAGGGAATTTCCAATGCAAGCCTATGAAAGGAGCAGGCCTCTCAGTAGTGAGAAACAAAATAGGCAGTTTGTCACTGCCAGAACACGCCAAACAAATACACGTCCTACCTTTCACTTACACCGCACCATGCCCATAGGGCTACCTAGGTCCCATCTTAGGGGTGACCAATGTGTAATAAAGAACAAGTAACTTACCTTCGGTAATGCATTATCTGGTAGAGACTATCTAGCTGCAGATTCCTTACCTTCGAATTTCCCAGGCGTCAGGCTGGATCTGGAAACTTTTGCTGAGCAATAGTCATTACGTGTGCAGTCGGGTGACTCCATTCGGGTCCGCGTGACGTCGGCATCGGTTATGACGTTGCGGTACCTATATAGGCGCCACCCAGGAAAGCGGACCTCAGTGCTTTTCGCTTTTTCCACACCAGAAGCACACAGCCATGAAGAAACTGACGTAGTCGTGTGCAAAACTAGGGCCCTGAAAAGGGGAATAACCCTAGCCCTGCAAAAATAGTCTGAAAAGTGGGGAGGCATGGGTGGGGCTGTAAGGAATCTGCAGCTAGATACAGTCTCTACCAGATAATGCTTTACCGAAGGTAAGTAACATTCATCTGATAGAGATTTCTAGCTGCAGATTCCTTACCTTTGAATTAGATACCGAAGCCATACCATCCGGGCGGCGGGTTGCGGACCATTCCCTGCAGGACCAAAGTCAAAATGCTCGTCCCTGAGGACCCGACTGTCAAGGCAGTAGTGTTTTGCAAACATGTGCAAAGATGCCCACATTGCTGCCTGGCAGATGTCCAGGACCCACCCCGAGCCAAGGCTGTAGTCGCAGCCTTTCCCCTGGTGGAATGGGCCCTTAATCCCTCAAGGGACAGCTTCTTGGCGAGGGCATAACAGCTCTTAAAACAGCGAACGACCAGGTGAGAGATGGTCCTTTTCTGCACCGCCCGCCGCTTCTTCGCTCCGGCGTACGTCACAAAGAGTTGTTTGTCCACCCAGAACTCGTTTGTGCAGTCAAGGTATAACGACAATGCTCTTTTTGGGTCCAGTTGGTGGAGACGCTCCTGTTCCTTAGAGGGATGCGGGGGAGCAAAGAAGGTGGGCAGTATGATGGATTGACCCAGATGGAATGGGGTCACAACCTTGTGCAAGAATGATGCAGGGGTGCGAAGCACCACTTTGTCCAGAAAAGACATCATGCAGGGAGGTGTACAAGACAACGCCTGTTACACCCTCCGGGCAGATGCAATCACCACTAAAAAGGCTGTCTTGATGGTAAGCAGCCGGAGGGGACAGTTTTGTAAAGGCTCGAAGAGAGCACACATAAGCTAAGGACCAAATTATGGTCCCACTGCGGCATAACAAAGGGCGTGGGCAGAAAAGTGTGCCGCCCCTTCAAAAACCTATTTACAATTAGAGACTTGAAGACAGAGGGTTGGTCTGGCAGCCGCATAAAAGACAGAGCAGAAAGATAACCCTTGAGAGTTCCCAAAGCAGAGCCCTGTTGGGCAAGGGTTAGAAGGAATAGAACAGTGGAAAGAGAAGCAAAAAGAGGGTCAATAGACCCTTCTGTACAGTATTACACAAATTTCTGCCGACGGCAGGCATATAATGTCTTAGTGGAGGGTCGCTGGTCGCCAAAATGTTGTTACATACTTCAGGAGGAAGGTCAAAAGCCATCAACTACCGCCACTCAATCTCCACGCATGGAGGCGCAGAGTTGACAAGTTCGGGTGGAGGATCCTCCACTGCTGCTGCGACAGAAGGTCCCACCGAAGGGGCAGCCTGATCGGAGGATCAATGCTCATCTTCAGAAGCTCTGGATACCAGCCTCTCCTCGCCCAGTCCAGAGCCACAAGGATGACTTGGGCCTGGTTGCTCATGATCTTCAGAACCCTGGGCAGGAGTGGTATGGGCGGAAAGGCGTACAGCAGGCCTGGGCTCCACTCGCGACGAAAGGCGTCGCCGAGCGATAGCCACCTTGTAAACTCCAACATGCAGTATTGCTGAGACTGCGCGTTATCTTTGGAGGCGAACAAATCTAACTAAAGTTCTCCCCACTGATGAGACATTGCGCCACCTCCGACTGGAGACGCCATTCGTGATCCGCTAGGCATAGACAGTGGAGTTAGTCTGCCCTGGCATTCAGAGAACCTGCCAGGTGTTGAAACACCAGGGTTAAGCCCTGCTGTTCCAGCCATGCCCAGAGACGCATGGTCTCTCGACTGAGTCCACGACCCCACCCCGCCCTGCTTGTTGCAGTACCACATGGCGGTGGTGTTGTCCGTGAACACCTGCACTAACTTCCCCTTGACAGAGGGAAGAAATGCCTTCAATGCCAACCAAATCGCTCAAAGCTCCAAACTGATGTGGAGCCCCGACTCCGCCGGAGACCAGTGTCCCCTGATCTTCACCTCTCCCAGATGGCCGCCCCATTCCAGAAGTGACGCATCTGTTACGACTGAGATCTGTTAGGAGAGGGGTCTGCCGTTGACCCAATCGCGTTTCGTCAACCACCACTGCAGATCTCTCGCAGTTCCTTCCGAGATCTGAAGCACGTCGGTGAAATTTCCTCGATGCTGTGCCCACTGGAACTTCCGGTCCGACTGCAGAGCCCGCATACGTCACCTGGCATACTTTACCAACAGGATGCAGGAGGCCATGAGGCCCAACAACCTCAGTCAGTCTCACTGAAATCCAGGATAGAAACTGAAAAAACAGAATCATAACCTGAATATCCCGAATCGCTGTAGGGGAGGATAGGCCCGAAACTGCACTGCGTCCACAACAGCTCTGATGAAAGGGAGCGTCTGAGAAGGAGTCAGGTGTGACTTCGGCACATTTATAGAGAACCCCAGCGCATGCAGGAGGTCCACCGTAGTCTGGACGTGGGAGATGACAGCTTGGGGCAAGAGCGCCTTCAACAGCCAGTCGTCGAGGTAGGGGAAGACTGACCCCCCCCTAAACTGCGCAGATGAGCTGCGACCACCGCCATCACCTTGGTGAACACCCGAGGGGTGCTGGTAAGGACGAAGGGGAGCACAGTGAACTGAAAGTGCTCATGGCCTCCCTTGAACCAGAGTAACGTTTGTGGCCCAGCAGGATGGGGATGTGAAAATCTGCATCCTGCAGGTCCAACGCTACCATCCAGTCTTCTTGGTCTAGGTCAGACAGGACCAGAGTTAGAATTTTGAATTTCTCCTTCTTGAGGAAGAGATTGACGGTCCGAAAATCTAAAATGGGCTGCAACCCTTTGTTGTTCTTCGGAATCAGAAAGTAGCGGGAATAACAGCCACTGCCTACTTCTGAAACCGGGACCCTTTCTATAGCCCCCTTGGCCAAGACAGCTGTAACTTCCTCCTGAAGCAATTTTAAATGATCCTCCGTCAGCTGTTCCTGATTTGGCAGAATGGAAGGAGGAAAGGAAAGGCAGAGAATAGCCCTCCTGAATGATCTGTAAGAACCACTTGTCGGATGTTATTGACCTCCAGTGGGGGAGATGAAGAATTCTCCCACCAACTGGAGTGGTGTGCTCTTGCAGAGTCAGACTAGGAGTGCTTGGAGGCTGCAGCTGCCAAGGGCAAGGTGGCCGACGACTTCTGGCTTCCATTCCTCGACCGGAATGAACCGCGTCCACGTCCCCGCACGGCTTGGGAAGCCTGCGCTGGAAGGTGGCTGGGATAGGGCCGACGTGGCTGGATACCCCTTCCGTTGCCACAAAAGGGGCGAAAGGTAGACTGGCCATGTGGAGTAGAATAGAGGCCCAAGGATCTGGTCGTAGCTCGAGAGTCCATGAACTTCACTAGGGCCGAATCTGCCTTTTCCCCAAAAAGGTGGGTTCCATCAAAGGGCATGTCAATCAAATTAGCCTGGACATGCCCCGAGAAGCCAGTTGTCCTAAGCCAGGCGTGGCGCCTCAAGGCAACTGTCGTGGAAATCGATCTGCCCAGCGAATCAGTCTTATCAAGGCCACGCCTTAAGGTGAATTTTGCTGCATCTCTCCCGTCCTTAACTGCTTGAGAGAGCACAGCCCGGGCCTCCTCGGAACTTGTGGCAGCACTTGCGCAACCGTCTCCCAAAGAGAATAGGAGAAACGGCCCAATAGGCATGCAGTATTCATCTAA
The DNA here is from genome assembly GCA_963921515.1 of Calotriton arnoldi. Classification (NCBI taxonomy): domain Eukaryota; kingdom Metazoa; phylum Chordata; class Amphibia; order Caudata; family Salamandridae; genus Calotriton; species Calotriton arnoldi. Next base: position 1,544,379 of record CAWUFW010000087.1, read on the forward strand.
CGCAATGCCAGGCTGGAGGAAGAAATTGTTTTCTTACCAAATGAATCCAGCCTCTTGGATTCCCTATCCGGAGGGGCGGAAGGGAATGCGCCTTGGGATGTAAAGCCTGCACCACCAAACTTTCTGTGGTGTGGGGGGGGGGTTGTTGGCTGAGGAACTTTGGGTCACCCGGAGCTGGGCGAAGGTGGCGTGCAATTGTCCTATTCATAGGAGGCCCTGTGCTAGGCTTGGACCACATGCCTAGAAGGACATTGGCAAGTGCTTCGTTAAAGGGCAAAAGGGGTTCTGAGGTGGAAGCCCCAGGTTAAGCACTTCAGTCAGGAGATAAGTCCTGACCTCCACGGAGAGCAACTCTAGTCAATGGACCTCAGCTGCCCACTCGACCACCATGGCATAAGATGCCCCGTCCTCCGTAGCCACAGTTGGCGGAGAGAGCATGCCAGTATCTGGAGAAGTATCCAGTCCACTGGCCTCCCCAAGTTCCCCATACCAGTCCAATTGCTCCGCAGAGTCATCCTGGTGTTCCAAAGGGTCCAAACCCACCCCCCCCCTTTCCTCTCCCGAGCCGAACACATCCTCAAAGTGCTAAGGCGACAACATAGAACCCCTGGGTTCAATCGCTGCCGAAATCGGCGTAGAGTGACGTCGTTCCGACTCAGTGTCGTCGGGGAGAAGGATGGGGCTGGTGCCGACGATGGGCACCGGAGGCACCGAAGACACCCACTTCGGGTCTGACCCCGGGGGGAGGTCGCGGTGGCACGGCCGGCGCCGACACAGATCCGCAATCGGATCTTTGAGGCCCCAGCCGGACGCTTAGGAAACTCAAAGGTAAGGAATCTGCAGCTAGAAGTCTATCAGATAGGTGAGTTTAAGGCTTGGCAAGTAATTTTAAATGCCAAGTTAAAACGGCAGTAAACTGCGCATGCAAGCCCTGCAGTGGAAAGCCTGAGACCGGTTTGAAAGGCTACGTCAGTGGGAGGCACAAGCAGTGCTGCAGGCCCACTACTAGCATTTAATTTACAGGCCCTGGGTATATGGTATACCACTTTGCAAGGGACTTACAAGTAAATTAAATATGCCAAACAGGTGAAAAACAGTCATACCATGTTTTAGGGGAGAGAGTACATGCACTTTAGCACTGATTACCAGTGGCAAAGTGCCCAGAGTCCTAAAGCAACAAAAAGAAGGTCAGAAAAATAGGCAGAGGAAGGCAAAAAGTTTCGGAATAACCCTGCAAAATGGGCCAGGTTCAACACGCCTTAACATCTGTAATGAAACCTTATGAATGGGATTAAATTGAGGTCTTATAAAAGCCCCCAAGACAGTGTTAAGCTCCCAGCTTTGTGAATGATCTGCAACTGGAGAGAATATATGGAAAAGAACCCTCAAACTTCTTGACTATTCTACTCAATAAGAGTGAAGGCAAATCTGGAGTTTAGATATCTGGAGACAGCTGCCTAACGGACATGAATTAAGGCAAGCAGCAAGATGTCATGAGGACGCATTGCTAATGGGTAAACACTGTTTGACGCGGTCTATATATGCAAACACATTCCCACTTTATCAAATACACCTTGATAGTGGAAAGAACGCTAACTGCTCAAAGAATATTATGACAGCTTAGTGGTGTATTCAAATTGGCGTATTCTAGATCAGCAGCAGCCAAGCAGTCAGATGCTGCGAAACTGGATCATGATGAAGAACTAGATGCTGGTTCTTGGACACCAGATATGACTGCTCTGAAGATTGGATTATCTATTGACATATCCCAAAGGTCTGCGAACCAGGCCTGCTTGGCCCACACTGCTGTGATGAGGATGATCTTGCATGTTCCTTCTTCAATTTCTGCAACACTTTCACGATCAGGGAGAATGGTGGAAAAGCTTAAGTATGCGTGCTTCCCCCGGAGTTCCTGGAAACCACCACCTGCTTGCAAAGCGTGGCACTTGAATTCAGTGATATTGTGCAATAGACTTGGGGGAGGGGGTGGGGAGAGAGAGTGTCATACCTTGGAAAGACCTGCTTCAACTGATTATCACGTTCTCACTTGTGTCAGTCTTTTTTCCTGCTCTAAACAATCACCATTTAATTCTGAAGGCCTGCTATATGCTCCACAGCAAGGGCACTTTTGTGCTAAATACCCTATGCCAGAGTAGTAGATGATCCTGTGTGGGTGATGAAGATCTTGTTCCTCTTTTGTTTCTTTATAGAATAAAGCATTGCTATATTGTCTTTATGAGGACATGTTGAGGAGTGATTATTGGTAAGAAGGCTTTCAGTGAGACGGATTGCTTTGAGTTCCAAGACACTGATGTGAAATCTTTGACCCTGAGGACACCATAGACCAATTGAGCAAGCATCTGTGCCCCCAGCCTTTCAGTGACGCCTCTATCGACAGATGATATTGGGGCTCTATCACAAAGATTCTGGCCTGCGTACATGATCTTGTCCTTCCACCCTATTAGGGCTGCCTTTATTTCTGTTGATAAAAGGATCAGATCATTCCAATGACCTGATACTCATTTCCTATCCACATCGACAAATGCTGCACATTATTTCTAAAATAGAGGCACAATATTATTACGCCAAACGCTGTACTTTAGTTGCCTCTTTCAGGGTATTGGCTCGATTAGTGTTTTCAATTTCAGTAATGGTTATTCACCTGCATTGTTTAAGGATCAGTTTTATCAGGTGCATTTTAGGCAAGGATGGTCGAGGCTTAGTCTTCATTATATCAGGGTGAATATACATCCATTACTATAGATTTTTAATTAATTGCATTTTATTCTAAATGTGATCACCTATTTTTACTTAATTGACTCTGGGAGAACTTTGAGGCAAATTATATCTTACCTACTCATCGAGGGAGTAGTGATTAATTTACTTTGGTAAACATGCAGTTTTCGCTGCCAATAGTGAACTAATGCACTTTATTGTATACTTTACTGTTAGTTTTTTGTTCATACTGGTAAATGTTAATGCACAAGTTACTAACTTGTGTAACGATATATCTGTAAGAGACAGTAGTTAGTGATAGATTCCTTACCTTAGAATATCCCCAGGCGTCAGGCTGGATCCGGAAAGTTTTGCGTAGCAGTACCCTTTGCGCGTCGGTAGGCGGCGTCGTGCGGCTCCGCGTCCGTCGTCGGCGTCGTGATCGCCGGGATGACGTCGCGGGCAGTACTTAGGCGCCGCCCCTGCGCGCTGACGTCAGTTCTGTACACGACTTTCCGCGCCAGGAACGCAGAGCCATGCAAGAAGCTGACACAGGTGTCTGAAAAATACTAGGGCCCTGAAAGGGATGTCCTTAACCCTAGAAATCAGTTCGCAGAACGGGGAGGATGGGTGGGGCGGTAAGGAATCTATCACTAACTACTGTCTCTTACAGATATATCGTTACACAAGTTAGTAACTTGTGCATCTGAAAGAGACACGTTAGTGATAGATTCCTTACCTTAGAATAGATACCCCAGCAATACCAACCCCGGTGGTGGGTCTGCGAACAAAGATCAGACAAGGAAGTCCTGGAGGACAGAACGGCCAAAGAAGCCGTCCCTCCGGACCTGACTGTCAAGGCAGTAATGCTTAGTAAACGTGTGCAGCGAGGCCCACGTAGCCGCCTGACAGATAACCGGCAGCGGAACACCGCGGCCCAAGGCCGTGGTAGCAGCCGTTGCCCTGGTGGAATGGGCACGCAGCCCAACAGGAGGTTCCTTTTTAGCCAAAGAATAGCAGGCCTTGATGCACAAGGTAACCCAGCGGGAGATGGTCCTCTTGTGCACCGCCCGACCTTTTTGGCGCCCACGTAGCCAACAAAGAGCTGGTCATCCACCCGGAAGTGTTTTGTGCGGTCAATATAAAAGAGAGCGCACGTTTTGGGTCCAGACGGTGGAGCCTCTCTTCCTCTCTGGAAGGATGCGGAGGCGGAAAGAAGGTGGGCAAAGTGATGGTCTGCCCAATGTGGAAAGCAGTAACCACCTTTGGCAAGAAGGACGGACGCGTCCGAAGAACAACCTTGTCTGGATGAACAGACAGAAAGGGAGGTTTGCAAGATAGAGCCTGGAGCTCACTCACCCGCCGAGCGGAGGTGATGGCCACCAGAAAGGCTGTCTTCAGAGTCAGAAGACGAAGAGGACAGTTATGTAGAGGCTCAAAGGGAGCGCACATTAAAAAGGTAAGAACCAAGTTCAAGTCCCACTGAGGCATCACAAACGGAACAGGAGGGAAGAGGTGAGTAATGCCTTTTAAGAACCTGTTAACAACAGGGGACTTGAAAAGGAGGGCTGATCAGGGAGCCTGAGGAAGGCCGAGATAGCACAAAGATAACCCTTGATGGTACCCAGGGCAGAACCCTGTTGGGCCAAAGAGAGAAGGAACAGAAGGACCTCAGAAAGAGGGGCAGAAAGGGGATTCACAGCCTTTGCTGTGCACCATGCCACAAATTTGTTCCACCTGCAGGCGTATACCACCTTAGTGGAGGGACGCCTGGCTGCCAGAATCACATCACAAACTTCGGGAGGCAAGTCGAAAGGAATCAACTGCCGCCGCTCAATCTCCACGCAAGCAGGTGTAGACTGGACAGGTTCGGGTGGAGGACCGTCCCCTGCTGCTGCGACAGAAGATCCTCCCGAAGAGGCAGACGGATCGGGGGATCTATGCTCATATTGAGTAGCTCGGGATACCAAACTCTTCGAGCCCAGTCCGGAGCCACAAGAATGACTTGGGCCCGGTCGTGCCGAATCTTCTTCAACACTCTGGGTAGAAGTGGTATAGGCGGAAAGGCGTACAATAGACCGCAACTCCACTCGTGACGAAAAGCGTCGCCGGCGAGTGCCGCCTTGGAAATTCCAACGCGCAGAACTGATGACATTGCGCGTTCTCTTCGGTGGCGAATAGATCTAACCAAGGCTCTCCCCACTGTAGAAAGAGTCCTTGCGCCACTTCCGAGTGAAGACGCCATTCGTGATCCATCATGCACCTGCGGCTGAGTTCGTCCGCCCTGGCGTTCAGGGAACCTGCCAGGTGTTGAACCACCAGGAACATGCCCTGATGTTCCAGCCATGTCCAGAGGCGCAGAGCCTCCTGACAAAGGGTCCACGACCCCACCCCGCCTTGTTTGTTGCAGTACCACATGGCGGTGGTGTTGTCTGTGAACACCTGCACTACCTTCCCTTTGACAGAGGGAAGGAATGCCTTGAGTGCAAGTCGGATCGCCCGGAGCTCCAGAATGTTGATATGGAGCCGGGACTCCGCCCGGAGACCAGAGGCCTCTGATCTCCGCCTCTCCCATGTGACCGCCCCATCCCAGAAGGGACGCGTCCGGCACAACTGTATGCTCTGGCTGGGGAAGGGAGAGGGATCTGCCCATGACCCATTGCCGGTTCGAGAGCCACCACTGCAACTGTTTTGCAGTCCCCTCCGAGATCTGGACGTGATCGGACAGGTTGCCCTGGTGCTGCGCCCACTGGAACTTCAGGTCCCACTGCAGAGCCCGCATATGCCATCTGGCATGATTGACCAGCAGGATGCAGGAGGCCATGAGGCCCAGCAGCCTCAGGGTCATCCGTACCGAAACCCAGGATAAAGGCCGAAAGATCGGAATCATAGCCTGAATATCCCGGACTCGCCGTTCGGGAGGATAGGCCCGAAACTGCGTCGTGTCCAGAACTGCTCCGATGAAAAGGAGCTGTGGAGAAGGAATTAGATGCGACTTCGGCACATTGATGGAGAACCCCAGCGAGTGCAGGAGTTCGGCCGTAGTCTGGAGGTGGGAGACGACTGCCTGGGACGAGCCCGCCTTCAGCAGCCAGTCGTCGAGGTAGGGGAAGACTGAAACCCCTGCCCGGCGCAGATGAGCTGCGACCACCGCCATCACTTTCGTGAACACCCGAGGGGGCACTTGTAAGGCCAAAGGGGAGCACGGTGAACTGAAAATGCTCGGGGCCTACCGTGAACCGAAGGTAACGCCGGTGGGCCGGCAGGACGGGGATGTGGAAATACGCGTCCTGCAAGTCCAACGCTACCAACCAGTCTCCAGGGTCGAGGGCAGTCAAGACCTGAGCTAGGGTGAGCATCTTGAACTTCTCCTTCCGGAGGAAGCGATTGACGTTCCGGAGGTCCAAGATAGGACGCATGTCCTCCCTGTCCTTTTTGGGCACCAGAAAGTAGTGGGAGTAGCAACCACGCCCTACTTCTGGGGTCGGAACATGCTCGATGGCCCTCTTGGTCAAGAGGGCCGTGACTTCCTTCCGTAGAAGCACCAAGTGATCCCCTGACATGCGGTGGAATTGAGGTGGCATGGCTGGGGGGTGGTCTCGAAGGGGAGGGAGTAGCCCCTTCGGACAATGTCCAAGACCCACCTGTCCGAGGTGATGGTGCGCCAGTGGGGAAGGTGATGGCGGACCCTGCCCCCTACTGGCGTGCCGTGCACCTGAAAGGAGGGACTAGGAGGGCTTGGAGGCCGCGGACGGGTTGGAGGTGGTGGCCTGACCCGCACGCTGGTTGCCCGATCCGCCACGGCGGAATCCACGTCCTCGGCCACGCGAAGACGCCTGCTGCGCGGGCCGGTGGCTGGGCTGCTGACGTGAAGGGCGCCCCTACCGTGGCCACGATAGGGGCGAAAAGCAGAAGGTAGCGGAGGGCGTGTAGCAGAAAGGCCCAGGGACTTTGCAGTAGCCCGTGAGTCCTTAAAGCGCTCCAACGCATGGTCTGCTTTGGACCCAAAAAGACCGACTCCATCCAAAGGGCATGTCCATGAGAGTATTCTGGACATCCCCTGAAAAACCAGTGGTTCTCAGCCAGGCGTGGCGCCGGAGCGCCACCGTCGTTGCAATCGACCTGCCCAGCGAGTCGGCGGTGTCAAGGCCACAACGGATAGTGTATTTGGCCGCATCCCTTCCTTCCGCAATGGCGCGGGAAAGCAGTGCCTGGACCTCCTCAGGGCACTGGGGCAAAACATCCGCCACCGAATCCCACAGGGAGTGGGTATATCGGCCCAAAAGACAAGCGGTGTTAACGGACCGCAAGCCAGCACTGGAGGAAGAAAAACCTTTCTTCCCAAACTGATCCAGGCGTTTGGATTCCCTATCCGGAGGAGCGGTAGGGAAGGCGGTTTGGGAAGCGGAGGCTTGGACAACCAAGCTCTCAGGAGTGGGGTGGACAGAAAGAAACAGGGGGTCGCCCGGAGCGGGGCGATGGCGTCGTGACACGTTCCGATCCACAGGAGCCCCTGTGTTGGGCTTGGACCAGGCGCCCAAAGAACGTCAGTGAGGGCGTCGTTAAACGGCAGCACAGTCTCCGCAGAGGAGGCTGCCGGCTGAAGCACCTCTGTCAAGATGTTAGTCTTGACCGTCAAAGTAGGGAGCTGGAGACGTAAGGCCCCAGCAGCCCTACGCAACACCGTACCAAAATTGGCCCCCTCCTCCGTAGCCACGGGAGGAGACAGCATGCCAGTGTCAGGAGAAGTATCCAGACCACTGGCCTCCCTAGACTCTCTGTCCAGTCCTCATCATACTGACAGTTGCGTGTCAGAGGGTCATCAGACCCCTCCCAGTCCTCCTGGTCCTCCTCTGGTTCAAAATAAGGAGGAGGAGGGACATTTGGGACCCAAGGTCCCATCGGCGCCGGAGCCGGCGTCGAGCGACGTCGCTCCGGGTCCATGTCCGGAGCCGGAAGGAACTGGGGGACGACGCCGCCCGGAGCCCAGGGCGGCGTCGAGAACGGCACCGGAGACATCGGCGCCGGCGGAGGTGTCGTGAGGTCGACCGGCGTCGATGGGGGTTGTGGAGCCGGGATCGAGGCCGGGGCCGAAGCCGGAGCCGGGATCGAGGCTGGAGGCTCGGGCGACGCCGGGGCCGGAGCCGCCGGCGGCGCCGGAGCAACCCCATCAGGGCCCGCGGGGCCCGAAGGCGCACCGGAGGGGCCTGAAGGCCCGAAGAGGCGGGCCATGGCCGACAGGAACTCCTGTACCTTGGCCGGATTCGCCCCGAACCCGGGAAGGGCGGGTATGACGGGGCGACTCCACAGGCAAGTCCGGGGCCGCGGGGGCGGGGACGGTGCCGGGAGGGGCCTCAGCCGAGTCGCGAGACCGGCGAGGCGAAGTCCGAGAGCGACGATGCTTTTGGACTTCTTGTGCTTAGACTTACCGGACGAAGAAGTCGACGACCGGTGTGCACTCCGCGAGCGACCCCTGGACCTCTCACGCGACCGGGGCTTCCGCGGAGCCGAATGCCGGGCCTCGAGGAGCTTTCGAGACCGCTCTCGCAAAGCTTTCGGGTTGAGGGCCTGGCATTCGGGACAAGACTCGGTGTCGTGGCCTCGGCCGAGGCAGAAGAGACACTCCCAATGCGGGTCGGTGACGGACATCATCCGCGCACAGGCGCCGCATCGCTTGAAGCCGGGCATCCCTACGACACCTTAAAGTTGGAAAAAACCAGTGAAAAAATCACCAAAAAGTATGGTCAAAAATTGACCAGGGCACTGCTCTTCCCGGATCTGCGCTTGCTGGCGCGGAAAAAGAAGAACTGACGTCAGCGCGCAGGGGCGGCGCCTAAGTACTGCCCGCGACGTCATCCCGGCGATCACGACGCCGACGACGGACGCGGAGCCGCACGACGCCGCCTACCGACGCGCAAGGGTACTGCTACGCAAAACTTTCCGGATCCAGCCTGACGCCTGGGGATATTCTAAGGTAAGGAATCTATCACTAACGTGTCTCTTTCAGATACATCTTTTATTCAGGTCTGCATCAGTTCAGTTTCAGAGCTTATTATGCATATTTCAGTTTTTGTAAATCTTAAAGAACTGCGAAAAGATGTTTGTTATTTACTGAAGATCAACAGAAGATCTTTCGATTTCATTTCAAGACCAGAGACTACCATTATGCATTACTTCCTTTAATACCACTCTTGTAGCACCTTCAAAAAAACCTTACAACAATAAAATAAATCTAGAACTAGAACCATGTAGTCCATAAATATCCCCTTCACTGAACATTCCTCTAACTGCTTCTATGTCTTTTGCCCTAAATGTATTGCGATCTCATAATTGTAATGGTTTTTAGTAACTGATCAATACATGTTAGTAACTGATCAATAAATTTGACTTTGACTGGGTAGATGGAAAAAGGCATCCTCTAGGTCTTTGGAGGGTAAACTATATGAACAGTTGACTCACTGTAGAATATCCACCAAAGACATTGTTTGTTTCTCGATGTGCCCTCAGATGAGTTCTTGTGGATAAGAACAAGTCTTGAATGGAAGCCCCGGTTTCTTTTGGGCCTTTGGAACCAGTTCTATAGCAGTCTTTTGCAGTATTTTGGACATTTCTAGCCGTAGGACTTGTAGATGTAAATGGAGTTTTGTCTGATGGTCTTAGCAGCAGTTTTGTTTGAAATTCCACAGTGTGACCGTACTTTATTATTTTCAAGCCCTAGCTGTCAGATGTTATTTTTACCCGTGCTTGGAAGTAAGCCCAAGCTTTCCCGTCCACTGGCATGGGCTGCGTGGTGTTAGGGTTGCCCGAGAAGTTGTTCTTCGGTACTTGTCTTTATTGGAAAATCCCTTTCCTTTGCTTTCTTCCTCCCGATTGTCTCTTACAATATTGTGAGGTGGATTTATGTTGTGGATAGTACCTTTATCAGTAAGTACGAAAAGTACGGTATGATACTGCTTGTTAGAAATCGCTCTGAGACGGAGGTCTTCATTTGTAATAAGATAAATCTTGCCTCCAATGCAAGATAGCCAGAGGCCTGGTCATGTCTGTATCAATCTGTATAGTTTGAAGAGTGTTATCTACATACTCTTTCCATTAAAGAGCACATCTAGGACTCTGGACTGCACCTCAGGTCTGAAGGAAGTGCATTTCAGCCAATCACTTCTTGAAAGCACTGCTCTGGTTACCATCTGGTGAAAGCCATCATTTGATGGATCTAGGACTGCATCGATAACAGTGGAAGACATGTCTTCCTCTTCCTTGATGATGGCTTTAACTTGCTTGGGGTATTACTCTGGCAACATTTCCATATAAGGGGTGAAATCATGCCACGGTTGTCGCTCATGCCTCGATAGTATGGCAGTGGCATTCACTCATGATGTTGCCAAGATGAGGATTCTCTTGCCTATCCTGCTAAAGTATTTGCCCTCGCGGTCTGTAGGGAACAAGCATGCTTTGCTCTGCTGCTGATAGAACAGTCCGTTTTGATTTAGTTTAGTAAAAAGGAAGGTATAGTGTCTGGTGCACTATACTTTTTCTTGAGACAAGTGCTGCATCTGGCACTGAATGTCTCATACATGTCAAACTCTCCAACCATGGGAACTATAGTATGGGGATGATCTTCATTGATCTGCGGGATTGATTCAAATAAAAAAAAGAAATGAGGTCTTCTCCATAGTGGCCATCTGTAGGTTACATTTTGGAGAGCGCTCAATCCGACAGTGAAAATGAGGAGTGTCGCCTGGTGGGGAGTCTATGTGAGGGTTCCAGGCTAGGATCCTCAAGGGAAACAATCTTACTCTGTGATCACTGTCCCGAATATTTTCCCTTTGGTTACTGGAATCAACATTTGAACTGGAATCTTGTGCCACCTCTGGTTGCAGAGCACAGATTGGTGGTGGATGCACAGTCTCAGCAAAGGGTAGTAAAACAGGTAGCAGAGTCGAAACATTCGACAGTGGGGACCTTTTGGAGTGAGAATGTCGCATTGATGGCATCGGTGGTGGTACAATTGGATCAGGAAGTAACATTCTTAAAATAAATCCTTGATCATTTGTGCCTTATTGAATATAAAATTTCAACTGGAGCTTTGAAGTAGTGGAGACCACCTTCAGTGGATTTTCTTGTGTATTTTTGCATTGTTGACCCACCAGAACCAGAAGTCTGAGCCTTCGAGTCAGACTTGGGGCTTTTCAGCAGGGGTCATCTGCAACTCTGCAGAAAAAAACTACTTCAGTGGCTCTGTTTTGTCTTTCTTTGACTTGTGTGCAGTGCTTAATTTGTAAAATATGAAGTGCAGGTGATCATATTTGTGCACCACATCTGTTTGTGATTCCAACCCTGCTGTGGCTGATGCCACCTGGGGCTTAACACAGGCCCTGCAACCCAGAAAAAATAGTGCAAACTCAACCCATGTTATGGGAGCGCTTTGCGCACCAGTTATATTGCACACGGTCACAAGTGGTCACAGATACGTCAATTTAAATAAAAGCACCTGGAATCGATCATTATCTTGTTCAACGGCCTCAGAGAAAGAGATCTGGTCACCCGAGATACGATCTATATATTCCCAATTGTATATTGTTCATTGGCCTGCTATTGCTTGCACTTTTACGAGTGCTTTTCTAACTACAAAAGGCCTGTTGCATTTTGGGATCTGAACTTGTATGTTAATTATTTCCCTTTCAATTGTTGAACAGTTAAAAAAAAAAAAAAAAAAAGACTCGGCCCTACAACAGGAAAGTGCACTGCAGACTCAAAAATAAACTGTTCTGTGTTTTTTGCTTACATTTTTATTTATTTTTATTTATTTTTAGAGTTTTCTATAGCGCGGACCAGACCCAGGGTAGGGTATCAGAGCGCTTTACAAAGAGTAAACAAAGTGAATAAAACAGATAACAAAATAAGGCAGTACATAATATCAACATATTTTGTCAAAGGTGACAAAGATAATCTGAGCAACTGGTAATAGGTGCGAGGGAGTCCTTGGAGGGGGAAAGGAGGCAGGTATAAGGATGTAGAGCTGGGGTGGTTCCTGTGGGAGTTTACGGGAGGAATTTGCACATCAGGAATGATTTTGCTTCTCTTTTGAACAGAGGAGTAGAAGAGATTTTTCTGATGTAAGGAGGGAGTGAGTTCCATATTCTTGGTGCTGCTCCTGAGAATGCTCGGTCCGATGTTTTTTTCTTGCTGAAACGGGAGGGTTTGAGGAGTAGGTTATCGATGCTCCTAGAATGTCTGAGTCCTCCGGATAGGGTGAGTTTTTGGGATAGGTACTGGGGCATATTGTGGTGAAGCGCTTTGTGAGTGATGCATGCCATTTTTAGGTGGATTCGAGCTTCATAAGGTAGCCAGTTGAGTGCTTTCAGGTGAGGTGATATGTGGTCAAATTTTCTAGAACCTGTTAAGAGTCTCGCTGCGGTGTTGAGGCAGGCTTTTAGAGGGGCGGTTGAGATTTTGGGAAGCCCCGCTAGTGGTGGTACATCCGTATTCCAGCCTTGAGATGACTAAGGACTGAACTGCTGTTTTGAGGTCCGGGTTTTCGATGAACGGTTTCATTTTTTTAAGGTAACTGAGGTGAAAGCGTGCGTTTTTAGCTATCAGGTTGATGTGTGTTTGCATGTTAAGGTTTTTATCTAGTGTTATTCCGAGTGATTTGGTGGAGTCCACCAAAGTTGGCGTGCAATTTAGAGCAGTGATCAACTCGGTCCATTTCTTTGTCTCCAGGGAGTTATTGGGGGGGAGAGGGAGATTAGAAGAAATTCTGTCTTTTGTGAGTTTAGCTTGAGGAAGTTGGTCGTTAGCCAGTGGACGGTCTTTGAGTGCTAGGTTCATTGTTTTTATGTCTTCAATGGAGGAGATCTTGATGTAAAGTTGAGTGTCGTCCGCGTACATATGGTAGGCAATGTTCGCTTGCTGAAGTAGTTCAGTTAGTGGTTCAACATATAGGTTGAATAGGGTGGGTGATAGAGTGGAGCCTTGTGGTACTCCCAGAAGGTTCAGCGTGGAGGGAGAGAGATTTTTGTTCACCATGAACGATTGTGTTCTGTTTTCCAGGAAGGATTTGAACCATTGAAGGACTGTGCCAGATAGACCCATCCTGTTTTCCAGTCTTCTTAGAATTTTGTCGTGATTGACCGTGTCGAAGGCTGAGGAGAGGTCGAGCAGGACTAATAGACAGGTTTCGTTGCGGTCAAGAGCTAGGAGGGCGTCGTCAACTATGTGCAGAATGGCTGTTTCTGTGCTATGGCCGGGCCTGAAGCCTGATTGATGGATGTTCAGGAGGTTGAAGTCCATGAGGTGTTGGTTCAGTTGTTGCTGAACACATTTTTCCAGGACCTTGGCTAGCATGGGAATGTTGGTTATGGGTCGGAAATTGTTGGGGTCGGCGGAGTTTGCTGTCGGTTTCTTCAATATAGGGGTGACTTGGCCCGTTTTTAGACAGTCCGGTATGTGTCCTTGTGCTAGCGATGCGTTGACGATTTTGGTCCAGAGAGGGGTGATGACTTGGTAGATGTGGGGAAGGCAGTTTGAGGGAACTGGGTTGTTGAAGTGGTTGTTGAGTTTAGTAGTTACTAAGGTTTTGGTGATGTCATTAATATCGTAGAGTTTGAAAGTGGACCAGTGAGAGTTGTTTTTGGTAGAGGTAGCTCAGGTTGTTCAGCGTTTTCGGTTTGAATGCTTTTTGAGGTGGCTGAGTTGGTTGCTGCCGCGTAAAGCTCAAGTTGTAGGGAGTTCGTTTTTGCTGTGAAGAAAGAAGAGAATTCTTCACTGTTAAGCTGTGAATTCGGGGTCGATAATGAGGTTTTAGCCAATTTCTCGGATTGTTGTTTAAGAATTTCAAAGAGTTTCTTAGGTCTATTTTTGGCATTGTCTAGTTCGGATCTAAAAAGTCTTTTTAGATTGTAGAATACGTTTGTTATAGGAGTTTCTAGCTTTCCGGAGTAGGTTAAGATGGAGGGGGAGGGATGTTGTCTCCATTTCCGTTCTGATGATCTAAGTTTACGCCTTTCTTCATTCAGGTCTCCGTTAAACCATGGGTTTTTGTCTTTATTTGGAATACGTTTGAGTTTTGGTGGAGCAACTTGGTCTAAGACCTTGGTCATCGTGGAGTTGTAATGATCGGTGAGGTCATTGACGTCTGACATGTTGTTGGGGGGATGAGAGCTTTCTCACAATGGGATGTTAGGTTGTTCCAGTCGAGGTTTTTCGTGTTTCTTATCCATTGTTTAGGCTTGTTTTGCTGCGAGAAAGCTTTCTTGGAAGTGGAAGAAATATGGAAGGTGATGATGTGATGGTCTGACCAGTCACATGGGGTGATCAGGATAGAGTCAATCATATTTTGTTTAGAAATGAGCCAGTCAAGAGTTGCACCCTTAGAGTGAGGGGTTTTGAGATAGCTTGGATCAAAGAGTGGTCCTCTAGGAAGGATTTGAGGGCGTTAACCTGCTTGTCTAGGGGTTTTCCCAGTGGAGATTGAAGTCGCCGAGGAAAATGTCGTTGGAATGAGGGGAAGAGTTTGTAGTAATGATTTCCATAAGTTGGTCAACATTTAAGTTGAAACAATCCGGAAGCTGTTTCCGTGCAGTGTGTGATGTTTTCCATGCAGGTTATGTATGGTGGAGCCAAAGACAGATTTTAGATTCCAAATGGCTGAATTGATGAGATGCTTCGTTGTTAGTAACATTTGTTGCGTTGATAATTGCAAGGCAGCCTATAATCTAGTTTGTTTATGGTGCCACTTATGCAAACACATTTGCGATTATTATCTGTATAAGTTCTGCTGGTACAGCAACATAGGAGCTACATGGTCCAAGGAGTGAGGACTACATTTGTTAAAATTAGGAGGCCATACTGAGAACTGATCGGGAACTAACATTTTAATGAAATAAGGAGCCTGGACTACATTTGATAAAATCAGGAGGCCATATAAAGACCTGAAACCATTCAGGTGAAATTATGAATCAGCCAGGTGGTGTGGTCGTAATTTTCTCCAATTCTTCGAATTGGACTAACAAAGCTGAAAACAATGATTTGTAAAGACAAAGACCTAAGACTGGAGCACTGTGCTATGGGTGACATGGAGCCTTCTTGGAATCTCGCGCCTGGCAGACGTAGCCGTAATGCTGTTGAATTGTCATGGCACGTTACCCTGCATCAAGCTTGTTACTGTCATGGAAGTGTGAGGTCAGGCTGTCCAGAGCAACACAGTTTAAATCGCCTTCCTCATGTGGTCTTTATAACTCCCTCTTGTAACCAAATGCCAAAGTTGGCAGCTCATATCGGCTCTTCACCGGGAGACAGTGTGAAGTGCTGATAGTGCGTGACACACGTTTCCACCCTGTCAGTTAGCAGGTATGTTATAGACCTGGCCCTGAGAAATCAGTGCCGGTGCTAAGCACCGGAAACCACTGGCACAAATTAAGCACTGCTTGTGTGACAGAAGCAAAGCTTCTGAGGATGTGCCAGGGAATTCTGCATTTAAATTTGCGAGGAGGACACTATTGTTCCATCTTGGAACCAAATGTCCCACAAAACGGTCCGTGGGTACATGCCACAATTAGTGAAGAGCAAAAAAACATTTAGTGTGGGGATCTTCATTGGCGTTCTTCCTTGCACTACATGAAGCAACTAGGCTGAACAAGGATGTGGAGGATTCAACCATGGAAAGAAATAGGAAGAAAAATATAAAGGGATCAACCTCACAGTCATTCGAAGAAAGGAGTAAAGACTGTTAACCTTCGCGGCTGCAGGTGTACGAATCCCAAACAAAGCAGTTGAAAGTTTGTGGAGAGAAAAAAACAGTGCTCTTGAGATTCCCTGTAGTCCTGAAGATATGTGGTTGAAATTATGACAGTTTGTGTATCTGAGGAGGCATGGAACTCAGAAGCACGTCTACCTGCTTGGTTGGACTTTGGTTCATTAAATGAGGTGTATGGGCTGCCACCTGTAGTCTATGAATGTTTGTCCATCTGTTTTCAATGTCAGTAGATGTACTGAAATACTTCCAAGTTCCCAGCCTGATGTCCCCGCAATAATTCAAGCGAAAGAAAGTGTGTGTATGTGCATGTAGGAATTGGTTCTAAACATGTTTAGGATACAAAAAAATCCAATACTTAAAGCATCTTTGGACCGGTCAGTAACAGGAGAGAATTATTTTACTTAATATATGAATAATTAGTAAATGCATTTAAAAAACATTGTGAGGACAGACACTACATCTTGTCAAACACATTATGTGCCAAAGCCTGGAAAATATGTCATTACTAGTAATGAACCAAACTGTTTAGTATGAGATCAGAAAAGAAAACATACTAGCATATGTATCTCAAGGCAAACTCTGGAAATAAATCGTACTTCATTGCTCCCATTTTCCTTTGCAGCAGCCCCTAAAAGTCTTTAGGTTGTAGTCGAAAGATAAGAATTTCTTTATTTGTGCCCATGTTTGCAAGAATGTTAATACTGAGGATTGAAAAAATTAAACACTGAAATAAAGGCAACTTAATCTGAAATCTGCTAACTATGGCACTGTAGGAAGGTGGCATGCGTCTTAAAATGCTCTCAACACTAATGACTACCCCTAAAAGTATTGCAGGCCCCTCGCCATCCATTGAGCGATGATGTTCACCTCTGCATTTATTAATAAAGTAAAGAACATCCTGGATTCCCTCCCAACAAGCACACTATCCTTTCCAACCCTCCTTGAAAAACCAATAGCGACAGCCCAGCTGACCTTCCTTCTGTTTCTAAACATAGATGACATCAGGTAGATGACATCAGGTCAATCGGCCCTACAGTCCTGCAGAGGAGCCATGGCCCTGCTGAGTCTTGCGGCTGGGACACTGAGCGAGGGGCTGTGTGCAGTGGCGGGCTTCGGCGGCCTGAGCGTATTTGGAGGCACTTTGGACGGTGGTTCGACTGCGCTGGAGCGGCAGGGAGACCGTACGTGCAACCAGAGGACGAGGCCCCCCAGAACGGTGTGCCATTAACACTGTGCAGAGAGCAGGAAAGGATGGCTGAAGGTAGAGGAGGGGGGGGGACTAACTGCCAGACGTGAAAGATCCTGTGAGGGGTGAGGGGGCTGACGGCGATGCAGCCCCTCCCCCGCTTCCTAACGAACTGGAGGTAGCGTGAGGCTTGGAGCTGATGCACTGCTCTGACAGGCTGCTGCATACATTAATGATGGGTAACCTACGCGCAGGAGTGCTGGTAACCTTTTAAGGGCTTCCGGAGCGAGTAAAGAAGCAGCTCACCACCGGGTCCACTGGGGACCTGCCTCCATCGCCGCCGACCTCTGGAGGCGTGATCGCCGGGGGTCACGGAAGCTCACGAAACTGTGAGTACACCAGAAGTATTGAAGCAGAGTACAGGAACACCTGACACGGCGTAAGTACTGCCTTAGCAACAGAGTGGTGGCGATGTATGCGCAGTGCCGGGGGCCTGGTTGAACTGCCCAAGGGGGCGGAGTATCGCACACCATTTCTGGATCCCATTATAAGCTGATTGGTGGCTAAGAACTGTAGACATTGCGTTGAGAACTCTTGTGCTACAAGCTGTGCTCAAATTCTTCAGCCTGACTGCTTTCTGCAGCTGGGGACTAGAGTCTTACTGCATTCCTTGCAAGCTCAAAGACCCAGGCCCATCGGAGAGTGGACTCTAACCCAGCGTCACATTGTACCTCATATACCCCTGACTAAAGTACCACGCAACGTCGTACTATGGGGCAAGGATCGGACACTCAGAGGGGGGCAACAGACAAAAATGGACCAATACACGACACAAGGTGCGGCGTCCAGGCCGGACAACCAGCGTGAAGGCCCCGCGCCAGACACGGAAGCACCACAGCCGGGACCTTCAGGAGCTCAAATCCTAGCAGCTATTGAAACCTCAAGTACAGCAGTCCAGGCTAAAATAGACGCAATGTCGTTGGATATTGGTCTGTTAAGGGTCGACCTCCGCACAGTGGCTGAGATATCCCTAGTTACAGAACAGAATGTGGGCAAACTAGAACAAGAAGTCGCCACGTTAAAAACAGCCCTCGCTGAGATAACCTCAAAAACGGCCACACTGGAGCGCAGAGCCGAAGACGCGGAGGGGAGGTCGTGGAGAGGTAACCAGTGGCGGCTGGTGACATTTGAAAGTGGTGCGGCGTAAAATTATTGCCATACTGCACCGCAGCGAGCGTAGCGAGCGAGCTCAAACAACCTAAGGGGGGTTTTCCCCCCCGAGAAAATTTTGAAAAAAGAGTGGACAAATGGTGCATTTTCAAGCAAATTTGAGAAAGCAAGAAGGATATAAATGTACTTCTACAACATGCGGGCAAAATGATCTTCAGATATTACCCTTTGTGACTCGGGAAAACAACCGCCGTCATTGCTACCGTAAAGATATTTTTTCTGACATTTAACTATGCTCAAGCTGGCCAAAATCTACTTACTGGTTTCCAAAATGTATATTAAGATAATTGTTTATAAAGCGCCTTGTTGGTTCTGTAAATAAAAACAGGTTTTGTTTCTGTGAACCTGAGAAGAAACCTTACTCGGTGTCAGTGGAAGTGTGACTTCCTACCCTTATATTTGCATCACATATGTCTTTGGTGCTTCCAGAACTAGCTTCAGTCCACTGATTGACACAGCAATGCCCGCTGAGCACTAGAACTCTCTGCATAGGCCCCCTCTCTAGCTTAGATACAGGGTAACACATGCTACCCTGTTTATTCCCAAGCACGGATGGCAGCAAATAGAACTGAATGTGCAACAGGATGTAACAGCACTTGTAATGATTTAGGGACAAGACACTTATGAATGTGTATTGTTTGTCCCCATGTATATGTTGTTTTTTGGGATCAGCCTGGTGTGCGTGCCTAGCTGCATTGTTGGCAGTGTGCTGTTTAACTGTTTTGTGCACTTTTATGGCGGATACAGATGTGTCTATTGTGTGTTTTACCCTTGTGTGCCGTGTGTGTACTTGTTACATGCGAGTTGCCTTTTGTGTTATCACAGCTAGTCGTTTGTTGTCCACCCCCAAGCGTGCCTGTAGTGTTTCCTGTGAAGTTCTGCATGTCTGTTGCCAGGTTGGTGTGCGTGAACTAGGACAGTACCAGAGCTCCGGACAGGTCTGAGCCTGAAAATATAAATATAACTCACTGAAAAGGAAGAAACAAAACCAGCACATCACAGGAGGGAGGGGAATATGCACATCTATCCATGCAGACACAGGTGTGCCAGAACCACCAATCACCCCAGATATCACACCCTGCTCTGCCACAGCACCCCAGACCTTATGTGCAGCGCCACTACGATTCCAGACCAGTGGTGAGACTCGCACAGACAGGCCTGCCAGTGCACCTCAACCCTTCCAGGCTGCGCCCATCTGATCAAATAGAGGGACGGGTCCGCACACAGCTCGGCCAGGACACCCCAGTAACCACCTGCTACTCCAGTACTGAGGCCTGCATGCAGCTCTATCAGTGTACCTCAATCCTCCCCTGCAGGACCCCTTAAATTCCAATACTGGGACCAAGGCACAGCCCTCCTAATGAACACGTCAGCCCAGCAGCACTCCTGCTATGGGACCCAATCACAGCTCCGTCAGTGCACCTGAATCCTGACGTCATAAGTACCAGCTGTTTGAGAAGAGAGGCCTAACTATATGCATTCTCTGGTTTTCCACTGCTGTTACCTACATAAAGCCAGTCAAACCAGCTCAATCCAGAAATGCAGCGCCTCGTCCTATTTCCGTATCTGACCCCTCACACGGCTGACAATGCACCTCAGTTCTGTGTAACAGCGTCCCTTTGATTCGTTCCTCCACTGGTGATCAGCAGCGCTCCCACTATTCCACTGTAAATATCTGGAATTTATTAAATCCACTATCGCTATGCGGCGCTGTATCAAAAATGGAAAGTAAACAAGTACAGTTACAACACAGAGCTGTGCCAGCACATGTCACCCATAACCTTTGGCACTCCATTATTCCATAAGCATACCATTCTGTCTTTGCCCCCTGCTCCCCCCCCCCCCCCTCATCCTGTCCTGCACCGACCTCACTCTGCTGTTCAAGTCACGCCACGGACACACAGGTGCGCCGATGCACCTTGTTGGCATCGGCATCTTCCCTAATGTTTTTTAAATCTTCCTGAAGGGATCTCATCTCCCGAAGGTGACTCTTCTCTCTTCTGTGAGTCATCTAAGATCATTTGTGTTTCTGAATGCTCTGTTTGTCTCATTCACACGTTTCTCAGATATTCCTCCTAAGTGGCTAATCTTCCCTCAATGAACGGTACATATAATTGTTTGTTTTCCCTCATATCTCGTGTTCTGCTAATTTGACTCTCCTCTCACAATTTACCTCTGATCATCTTTGAAATCTTGCATTTCCATCAGTATCTCACATTCTGCTACGTAATAACAATCGCGCTTGTACGGCCAAACACTGCCTTATGTCTTTTTTGCAATGCAACTTCAGAGACCCCGAATACCTTCGAAGGGAGTACTTGAATTCACAACAGTCGCGGCCGGCATGACTCGGGGGTGCGCGCGCGCGGGGGTGGGGGGGAAGCATTTAATTAAATGAATAATAAATAAAAACAAACTTACCAGGCATCTCCTCCGCCGGTCCCGCGTCGCATCACGTCTCCTCTGGCAAGTGGCAAATCAGAAGACTGGATGCGACTGGGGGCGGCTACTCTGCTGTATCCTGGCATTTGACAGGGCATAGGGCAACTGTACGTCACCGCCCGAGCAGGATCCCATCTTCAGAATCCTGCACTACACTAGGCATGCGCAGCATACCTAATGTAATGTCAATGGAGTGGGGGGTGCTGAAATAAAAAGCGCTCTTCTCGCAGATGCGCAGTCGGAGTCTGGACTCCTGCTGCTCTCGCCTGCGTGCGCTGTGCATTTGTTACTCTGTCATGCGCACTTGAGGCTGTGAAGCAGCTGCCAGCACAGGCCGGAAATGTAAACAGACGAATTGTCAAAGCTGTCAATTCGTCTGCTTACATTTCTTGCTGCCCGATTAGTGAGCTGTTTTTCTTGTGGGGCGCTGCCCCGGCGCCCCTATGGACCAGCCGCCACTGGAGGTAACCTCAGGTTTGTGGGGCGCCGAGGGCAGGGCACCGGAGCTATTTTTAGAACAATGGATCAGAGAGGTCCTCCCCACGGCGCAACTGTCGGCCTTCTTTGTGGTCGAGAGAGCGCATCGGGCGCTCATGCCGAAGCCTCCTACGGGCGCGCCTCCCAGGACTCTCATCGCCATAGTGCTTAACTATAGGGACAGAGACGGTATTCTAAGAGCAGCCCGCCAAGAGGGAGACCCCAAATATGAGAACCATGTCATCCGCATCTTCCCGGATTATACTAGGTTAATTCAACAGCAACGGGCAACCTTCGCTGGAGTAAAGCAAAAACTCAGGGCAATGGGATTACAGTATGCGTTACTCTACCCAGCTAAATTGAAGGTGATGCACAACGAGCGAGCACATTTCTTTGCCACACCTGAGGCCGCTTGGGACTGGCTGGAGGTGCGAGGAGAAGCCAGAGTGAACCGCAAAGCGAGGGAAAGATTGAAAGGGCCAGACTTGGAGACAACGAGAAGAAACGCTGGAAGAGCAGGAAGGTCCGGGAGGTCAACGAGGTCGTCTCAGAGTAATGGTCCGTCAGGATGGCTCTCTGGAGCTCGAGTCCGGGGTTGCTGACGGCGGCAGCCGGAGGCCTCCCCGGGTAGATCCACTTGAGCAGCGGGCAGACCGAGAGGCGGCGCTGGTGAAGGTGGTCACGGCTTCCGGCTCTGATGACAGCACAGGAGATGTGGTAGAAGAGAAGACACGCCCCAATCCAATGAACATTGAACTGGCCACAACTTGAACAATATAAGTATAGCCCAGTATGGGTCTTAGGTATGCATTAAGGGTCAGAAAGTGTGTTGGGCGACTGAGAATGCAGGGCTGGTTGAGCGAAGCACGTGGAGCGTTTGCATGGATTGATACTGATGACGGCTGGGCTTGCCAATTACACCTGATGGGCGGGGATACGCGCCTATCTATTCACCCTGATCCTAGCTATTCTATATTAACATCTATACGTAAAAAGGAAATTTCCCCCACTTTTTTTTTTTTACGAGGTTGTATTTCCCATAGTCCTATATTTGTTTCTCAAGCTATTAGGGTAGTGTGCGGAGTGACTGCGGAAGAATGTGTGAAATGCTGTGAATAGTGGTCGAATGTGGGGGGATTGCTGGTATGTGTGGAGGCCAAGGAATGAGGTGACTTGCTGGAGTTACTCAGCGGTGGACTGATGCACTTAACCCATTCTGGCTGCATTTTTTTCTATATTGGATGAATGGGAGTATTGTGTATGTGTGGGAGTTGGGAGTATTGATCTGCGTTACAGTTGTTAATAACACCCTATTAGCACATATAGGGTATATGTGTTCAAAGATTTTCTATATTGTTTGGGGCTGGGGAGGGAGGAGGGGGTTCGGGAGTGAACGTAATTGGGAATGAACGAATTGTTGGGGCAGTGTCTACCCGGGGGGGGGAAGGGGAAAGTTAAAATGTTACAGAAGAAGAATATTAAGTTTTTAACAGCAGCGACGGTGGCAGACCATAAAGGGGAAAAGACGGGGTTGGGGACTGACTGCCATCGACATGGGACAATTTAAGAGAATAACGTGGAATGTGAGGGGGCTAAATTTATACACGAAGAGATACCGGGTACAGACTTATTTGCGCTGACAAGGGGCACGAATTGCAATGCTGCAAGAGACCCATTTACTAGATCCCGAAATCCAGAAATTACACAAGAAATGGAGAGGGCAACTTTACGCCTCCACCTATTCCACGTATGCAAGGGGAGTATTAGTGTGGATTGCACCCCAAGTTCCCTTTCAGATGCACAATTTCACAGCAGACAGAGGGCAGATATATAATAATTCACGGCACACTAGACGGCATGGAGGTATGCCTTGTCAACATACATGACACCAACACAGATGACAGTGGCTTCTTTCTGGAGATTGAAAAACTTCTCATTGCTTACGCGGCACTGCCCATTATCGATACCAAAGGGGATGATGGACGGAGCGCTTGAGCTAATCAAACACTCACCCCCAGTCAACTGATCTGGGTTTAATCCATCATCATTCTTTAGCTCACTCCACCACCCCAGTTCAGACATGGCCATATGCAAATCAGTCTGACCCTGTGCCTCATGGGAACAGTCCAGCCCGAACTGCCAAGCCATGTCTTCCCTGGACATGGAAACAAGCACCCTTTGGTACCATTATCTGGGCAGGAGATTTTAACTGTATAATTGACGGTAGCATAGATAGGCACCCCCCCAAAACTGCATACTAAGCCCAACATGACAACAGCATTGCAGCAAGTGATGAGTTGCCTGCAATGTGTAGATGTTTGGCGAGAGACACATCCAGAGGTGCAGGGTTACACCTGCTATACTCCGGCACGGGAGGTTCACAGCAGATTAGATAGATTTCTCCTCTCCAGTGAAGCCATACCGTCCACCATACAGACCTGTATTCTTACGCGGTTCCTCTCAGACCATGCCCCTGTCCTGCTTGAATGGGGCCCAATCCGGACTAGACCAAGGATGCCTATATGGCAGCTAAGACCTGATGTCATCCGGACCATGTGTTCTATACGGAACTTGGGGAATCGATTGCTGGATTCTTTGAGTAGAATTGGTCCACTGCCTCCTCTAGGGGAATAGAATGGGATGCACTCAAAGTGGTGATCCGGGGGGTGTCTCGCTAAAGTCGGGGGGACCCGACGCAAGTTAGAGGACGAACTGAAAGAAGCCGAAGGCGAGCTCTTGCGGTTGCAGCATAGCCTGCAGTCCGCTATAAGACATAATGATTCTTTGCTGCAAGCTCACCGCAAGGTGAGCGAAATATGGGACAGACTCGACTGTCTCACCAGGCGGGAATATCGCCAACTGCTACATAAAGAGGGGGACAAATCGGGGAGACTCTTGGCATGGTTATTAAAGAGGGAACGCCCGCCTCCACTGATTCTTGCATTAACACATCCGGATGGGAGCATTATAAATACGCAGGCAGGCATTAATAATAAGATGTATGAACATTTGGCTGCAGTATATCTTGAGCCACTGGAAACTACGGAGCCCACTAATCTTGAATTCCTTAGGAACATACCACTTCCCCACATCACGGAGGAACAGAAGCAGACTTTGGGAGCCGCAATTCGATTGGAGGAACTCCGAGAGGCAGTGCGGTCAATGGCCCGGAGCAAGGCCCCAGGGCCGGATGGGCTACCAATAGAATTCTACCAGACGTACAGTGACTTACTGCTCCCTAGATTAGTGGAGACCTTACAAGAAGCTAAGGAAAAGGGAGTCCTCCCACATTCCATGAGAGGAGCCAGTATAGTTATGCTTCCGAAGCCAGGTAGAGACGTGCGCGACCCAGGATCGTATAGGCCCCTGTCCATGTTGGGAGTGGACGTAAAAATACTGGCTAAGGTACTAGCTAGTCGCCTCTGCTGTGTGGTGACCCATCTGGTACATTAAGACCAGTGTGGATTTATACCAAGAAGGGGAACCCACATGAACATACGCTGACTCTCACACGTGCTACATTCGCTGATGGGCAGACCAGATAGGGCAGCGGTGGTCGCGCTGGACATAGAAAAGGCGTTCGACACGTTGCAGTGGACTTATTTATGGGAGGTCCTAAGAAGAATGGGACTTGGAGACAAGTTTATTGCCTGGGTACAATTACTATACCGAGGGCAGCGGGCACATGTGTGCACCGGGGACCGGGTATCGGAGTGCATTAATACTGAAAGGGGCACTCGTCAAGGCTGCCCTCTCTCACCATTGCTTTTCGCCCCGGCAGTCGAACCATTGGCGATCCAGCTGAGGAGGGATATGGATGAGTAAGGAATTACAGTTGACGGCCGCACACACGTGGTATCGTTATACGCGGAGGACGCGTTACTCTATCTCAGACAGCCGGAGGAAGCAGTACCGGCACTATTGGGTGTATTGCGCTCCTTTGGGCAATCGTCGGGTCTTCGTATAAATCATTGTAAGTCCGTTATCTTCCCACTAGCTGCTCTAGAACCAGTGGCTATCCAAGATCTCCCTCCTACTGAGTTCAGCTGGGAAATCAACCACTTTAGATATTTGGGTATACAAGTGGCACATGAACCTGAGGCTCAATATGTTCTGAATATGGGGACGGTAATTCGGAATCTGACTGAGTCGATCCAGTTCTGGAACAAGCTCCCTCTCTCCATTATGGGGCGAGTGGCATTGGCTAGAATGGTCATGTTACCTAGGTGCTTGTATGCACTACAGAACACTCTCTGCCCTATCCCGGACGCTACGTTTGTCACGCTGAACAAGTTGTTGGTCTCGCTGGTATGGGCTGGCGGTCGTAGCAGGGTGAAATTAGATATACTTAAATTGGATGCTGATCTGGGTGGGCTGGGCCTCCTGGACCTTAGATTATACTATTTTGCTGGTCTGCTTCAGTACGCTGCACAGTGGTGCATGGAGGGGCACAACATAGAGAAAGCACTACTGGCGAGTCGTAATAATGGTTTTGACTTGCCCAAATACTTGATGATGGGCACTCGGGTCCCCAGCTCGTGCCCGTACACAATCCGGCAGGCAGCGACAGTCTGGGAAAAGGCAGTCACCCGGGTACTCAATAAGGCGCCCTACTCGCCATCACTCCCCTTACAATGGCTGCAAGGGTTCAGTCAAATTCAGGCGGTTATGGATATCTCTAAATGGTACGAAGGGGGGTGCCTGTCGGTCGGGGATCTATTTGCCAATGGGACCTTTTTAACATACGAGGAAGCTATGGAAGGGTATCAAATAACGGAAGGGCATTTCCTACACTAAGATAGCCCATACGGTCAGAGGAATGTGGCCCTCCTTTCCCGAAGAGCCGACTGAGTCCCACACGCTAGCTCTCCTGCTAAACCCGGGTTCCACTAGAGGCCTAATTTCCCGTATATATAAGGCCCTTAAAGAGGACCGTGTTATTGAGACGTCGCAGATAAAGGACAGGTGGGCAGCAGACTTGACGGACCCCCTTACGGAAGGGGAATTTATGGTTTAACTCTGTTTTTTATTGTTTTCAGACATATCAAAATAATGATGTAGCTTTAGTTACAACAGACAAACCCATAAGATACGTATATGATCGTCCTCCCTCCCATTTTCGTCACATCCAGAGACATAAATGCATCATCTTGAAGCTGGTTCTGGCCGAGCGTGGAGGTAGACTCATGGGGGGTGTTGCCTGGGGTGTCTGCAGTCCGCAATATATGATACTGATGTGTGAATCAACAATCAAACAAAAGAAACTCCCTGATCCCCTCCCCCTTCCCTAGCCCCCCTTCCCCCCTCCCCGAACCGGTGTGCTGAATAAGTGATTCTGAGGAACCTGATGTGGGAGTCTTGTACTAGTGAGCAGGTTAAGATGGCTCGTCGGTATGTCCCCTTTCGGTGAGCCTTAGGATACGGAGGTATTTAGGGCATGTTAGTTCAGTCATTTCAAGTTCTAACAGGGACAGCAGTGGACGCCAGATAGTGCGGAAAGTATCTATAGAGTTCGTCAGGGTGGCTTGGATCCGCTCCATACCTATAAGGTACCAAAGTTTATGTAGCCAACCTGTGTGTGTTGGACGGGTCTGTGTCCCCCATAATGAGAGAATGTGTTGAACAGCTGCCCCCATCGCCAGACCCATCTGTTTGCCCCTAATCTACTTCAGGGGGTAAGTGAGTGGATTGGGCAACCCCAGTAACGTGTATGCGGGGAATCGGGGAATTTCAGTCTCGAATTGCTTATCTAGGTCATCTAAGATGGCACCCCAGTAGTCAGTCACTTCTTTACAGTCCCATAATAGGTGCGTCAGTGTGCCCTCTACGTCACAACCCCTCCAACAAGTCGGGCTTCGATCAGGGTTCCCTTTGTGTAGTCTGGCCGGTGTTAGGTACCAGTAGGTAACCACTTTGACCGCCGCTTCTCTGCTAGCTGTATTGCGGGCTGTGTGGTTAGCCCGAAAATATATCGCTTGCCACTCCTTCGCCGTTAAGTCCCTGCCGAGTTCCCGCATCCATCGCCTCTGTCCCGCAGAGGGTAAGGAGGGAACTGGTGAACGCAACATGTTATATAAGTCAGAGATCATCTTTTTATCCGAATCTTTGGTTAATAACCATCTCTCATACGTGGTGAGCTTCCTGTGGACTAGCGGTCTCACCTCGGGATGGAGGAGCCAGTGGCGGATTTGAAAGTATTGGTAGCGTTGCGGGGCGGAAATTGTATAGAGTTGTTGTAATTCCGCAAGCGGCAGAAACCCCTCCAGATCGAAGAGGTGTCCCGCCGACCTGCATTCCGTGGTTCGCCATTGCGGAAACGCTCGTTCTTCAAGCCCTGGTAAAAACTCCGGGTTATCGAATATGGGAGTCATTGGTGAGGGAAAGGATGTGAATCCGCGTTTGACCGCCACCGAGTCCCAGACTCTTAGCAGCGTGTTGGTGACTGGGGAGCCCCTGAGATTTGGTGGTCTATCTGACCGTTTGAGGAAAGGCACCTTCCACAAGGAGAGCTTCGCCAGTGCTCGGTCCTGGAACAGCCATCTTTTTTCGGACTCGGGTCTGCTCCACTCCACTAAGTGTCGAAGTTGCACCGCTCTGAAATATTCTAAGAAATTTGGGATACCCAATCCTCCCTCGTCTGGGGGTCGGTGTGAAAGATCCCTACGCATGCGGGCCCCAGCCCAAATGAATTGTTGCACAGCGCTCTGGAGTTTATGTAGGGTCCCCGGTGGGGGCCAGGCCTGTATGGTCTGAAAGATGTAGAGAGCTTTGGGCAAGATATTCATTTTGATAGCGGCTATGCGGCCTAGTAATGATAAAGAATGTTTTTGCCATTGTCTAAGATCTTTCTGAATTTGGGCGAGGAGTTTAGTATAGTTCTGTGTGACCGTGCGCGCCACAGAGGGAGCGAGTTCTATCCCCAGGTAAGTAATTGAGTCACGAGACTGCAACTCACCATATTGTAGGCGCTCTTCCACCCGCTGTTCTGCCCCACACCCTAGATGTAAAACCATGGATTTCTGTACGTTCATCTTGAAGCCGGACACTTGACCGAAGGCGGTCAGTTCTTGCAAGAAGGCTGGGACTGAGCGTTCAGGGGACTCCAAAGTTGCCAGGATATCATCGGCATATAGGCTCACGGTATGCTGTTCCCCCCCGAAAGGGATACCTAAAATATCAGGGTTGTCTCGGATTCGTTGCGCTAGCGGTTCTACGTATAGGACGAAAAGAAGGGGTGACAGAGGGCATCCCTGTCTCGTACCTCTCTGTATCTCGAAGGGTCGGGAGGTCATGCCATTTACCCTAATTACTGCCGCAGGCTTGTAGTAGCAACTCGCTACCCATGTTCGGAATCGATCCCCCACGCCGAAATGAGCTAAGGTTTTATCTAGGAAGTCCCAACTGACTCTGTCGAACGCTTTTTCTGCGTCGACCAATAGCAGTAGGGCGTTCATGGTAGTGCGATGGGCCTTATCTATCAAATGCAGTATTCGTTTAGTGTTGTCACTGCTTTGACGATTGGAGATGAAACCCGACTGGTCCGGTTCAATGATTCCGGGCAGTCGCGGGCCTAATCGAGCTGCTAGGATCCCCGTGAACAACTTCAGGTCGAGATTGAGGAGGGAAATTGGGCGGCAAGAACTACATTGGGTTGCGTCTTTCCCTGGTTTAGGGAGGACTACGATGTCTGCCGTCAGCATGTCCCTAGGTATAGTCCCAGGTCCCTGGAAGGAATTAAAAAGCCGCGTGAGAATCGGGGCGAGAAGTGGGCATAGGGCCTTATAAAATCCCGCCGAGAACCCGGCGACTTCAAGGGTTTAAGACGGGAAATGGCTCCAATCACCTCCTCTATCGTAATGGGCGCGTCTAGTGCTTCAGCTCCCGCGGCGTCCAGCGCCGACGTGGCTGCCCCCTGGAGGTATGTGGCCCCATCACCACCTAGCTGTGAGGTTTCCCCGTAGAGCGTGGAGTAAAAGTCCCGGAGGACCGCAGCAATCTTCTCATCTCCCTCAACCGGTTCCCCATCATCATTCCGGAGCGTTTGTATTTTGGCCCGTTGGACTCGGGCCCTGAGCTTACTAGCTAAGAGTCGTCCCGTTTTGTCGCCCCCCACATAGTATAAGTGCTTCAGTCGAAGGGCCGCGTATTCGGCTCTGTCAAGGTCTAATGATCCTAGCTGTGCTCGTGCTGCTTTTAGTTGACGCCATATCCGCGGCGCGCCTAGCCGCTGGTGTATGCGTTCCAGTTCTAACACTTTCTCTGTAAGGAGTTCCCGTTTTTCTTTGCGTTCTTTGGTTTCGGCGGCAGAGATAGCGATTAGTTCGCCTCTCATAACGGCCTTCAATGCCCCCCAGAGTGCTGAAAGAGGCGTGTCTGGGGAGTCATTTATCGCGAGGTAATTAGAGATGCATTGTTGTAGTTGTTGGGACACCCCTGCTCTGGAAAGCAAATTTTCTCGGAGTCTCCACCTCCCTGGAGGTCGCTTAACTGAGGGGATAGAGAGAATCATTACCACTGCGTCATGGTCCGAGAGTGCTGCTGGTGTGATATTTACTGTGTCCACCATTGTATGTACTTCTGTGGTCCCTATGAAGTGGTCTAGCCTAGCGTATGTATGGTGTGCATGGGAGTAATAGGAAAATTGTGTGAGATGGGGGTGAGTCACCCTCCAGAAGTCCAGGAGACCCCTATCCTTTAGCCAGTCCTGTCCTGCCTTAGAAATTGCCCCTGTTTGGCCATATCGTTGCCCCGATCTATCTTTCTCAGCGTCCATGACCAGATTCAGGTCCCCTCCTATGACCACTTTCCTTTCCTGCGAACATAAGACCTCGGATAGTGCCATTTTCAAAAATTGTTCTTGTCCAGAGTTCGGGGCATAGACCGAGCCCACCACCAGAGGGGCACCTCCCACCCAAAGTGTGTAGGCTAGTAACCGGCCTTTCACTTCTGCCACTTTGTCCCCTATCGTTCCCGGGAATGATTTAGATATCAGAATGGCCACCCCCGCTTTCTTATCTGAAGTAGATGAGTAGAATTGGTGGGGAAAGGCTCGGGTTTTCATGCGGTGCCAATCCTTGGAGAGGAGATGTGTCTCCTGCAAGAGGCACACCGACGCCCCCGAGTTCTCTAAATAGGATAATACTGCTCTTCTTTTAATGGGATTGTTCAGTCCCCGCACATTAAGAGTTAGTATCTGCAAAGCGGACCTTGACATAGGGTAGACATGTGGTCAACAGCTATGACTGGTGGAAACCACCGCTTGTGTCCTCCAAGCCCCCTCCTGTGTTCGCGATACCCTGCACAGACGGATATGTATCTCATATGTATCCCCCCGTAGGCAGCACACCGGTTCCCCCCCGCCCCTTTCCCAACTCCCTCGTCCCCCAACCTGGTACCGAATAAAAACTCTGTCGCCCCCCTCCCCCACCCTGACCTCTTCTACCCTCCCTAACCCCAACTTGTAAACCCCAGAGTCCCCTCATTGTCCATTGCCCTTCGTACGAAACCCTGGGCATGTGGTAAGTAAAGAATCGGGGTAAATGTGTGGACCAAGTGTCCCGGGCCCCCCGCCCCCGAGCCCCCCCCCCCCCCGGCTATTGCAATACCAATGCTAAGTGGTCCCTCTGGTACAGTCATGGTGGGGTCGTCGGCGCGGTTTCTTTCTGTACCGTTTCTAGCGCCAGCAGTCTCTCTTGCGCCATTGTGTCTGAGCTTGGACGTAGTTCTGTATTGGGGGGAGCGTTTGCCCCCCACTGTCCGCCACTCATTCCTCAGCAGATTCTGTGTGCGACTGGGTGACTCTTCCGTGGTTCTTTGTTTCAAGCCCAGGATCTTACATGCTTCCCGGAGGGATCGGAGTTGGTGCAGTTTGCCGTTCATTTTAAAGATAAGGCGGAAAGGATGTCCCCATGAGTACGCCACTCCTTGTGTTCTTAGGTGGGTAGTCACTTCCCTAAAGTCTCTCCTTTTTTGTAGCGTACTAGCGGCGAGGTCCTGGTATAGGGCAATGGAAAGTCCCTGATATTGTAGAGGTTGTTTCGACCGTGCCTCCCGCAGTATTCTTTCTTTGAGAGGAAAATCCGGTAGGAAGGCAAGGATGTCTGGCGGAGGAGCAGGGGCCCGTCTCGCCAGACCAACTCGGTGTGCTCTGTCTATGCGGATAGGAAAGTCTTGAGGCTCCCTAGTATGTCTCTAAACAAGCCTTGGAGGTACTGGTTCACATCTGATCCTTCCGTTTTCAAAGGGACTCCCCTGACGCGGATGTTGTTTCTTCGTGAGCGGTTTTCGAGGTCCTCGGCGTGTGCCTGGAGATCCAGTTGTTGATCTCGCAGGAGGATCACCTCTTGTTGGAGTTGCTCGACTTCTTCCCCTTTGGTGATGTCTTTTTCCTCTATTGCCGCTACTCTTTCACCTATTGCGTCAACATCTCGGCGAATCTCGCGGACCTCCCCCGCCACTTCACTCTTAAGGGTCTGGAAGTCGTCTCGAAGGACGTTGAAAAGCGACTCCAAGAAGGAGCGGGTGATGGGGACCTCCCCGTCTTCCGGGTCTGGTTGAGTTTTCTGGGGAGGAGATGTTCTGTTACCTTTGTCCGTAGGCAGGGGTCCTCTGGTTAGCATTTCCTTCAGAGATCTCTCCCCTCTCTTCCTCACCGAGGACATTGCTGGGCCTGCCAACAGGTGGGGCGCTCAAGTTGCCTCTGTCACTCGGGCCCCGTACGGGAGACGGGCAGGGGGGTCCCCACGGCGACCGACGGCGTGCAGCCTCCCCCAGTAGGCACCCCTCGCTCCCGAGCCGTCCTCGTGGCTGCTGTTGCCGGCTAGGTCCCCCCCTCCCCGCCAGCCGACCGAGCTAGCCGAGTGTTGGCTCCTCTGTTCTCCTCTCCGCCTCTCCACTTTCCCCCGCGTTGCTCTATAGTCGGACACAGACTCAGACTCTCTCGGCTATCCTAATGACGGGAGTGCACACGAGGCCTCTCCTTTCTCCCCACAGGAGTCAATCGCGTTCCAAATCTGCTCTAAGGCCTTCTGTCACGCTCCGTCTATGTTGTGCCCCCTGGGGGCCGCAGCGGCCACCGTCCTGACCTGTTAGCGGTATTCCCCCTTGGGGTCCTCCCCACTTCCACTCTGCGTAAGTGTGGGGCCTGCTCACGGAGGAATTGGTTGTCTCTTTTAACCCGGTGCCTCGTTTCTGATCTCTACACCCCCCCCCCCACCGCTCGCCTTCTTCGCGTAGTGGCCCCCTCCGTGGTAAGGTGCTCTAGGCTGGTCTTGTCTCTGCCACCGCTCCCTGTGTGCGTTGTGGCCTCTCAGATCTCAGGCCTCGACGCTCTGTGTGCCGTCCGGGGGTCCCTGGCTTCTCTCTCCCAAGCTCACTGGTGCGGGCCCCTACTATGCCTGGTCCTTTTAATGTCCCTCTTGTGGACTTGCTCCCTTCCGGCGACAACAGGTGCGGGAGTCACGATCCCCCTCTCCGCAGGTCCCCTTGTTCGGGCCCACAGCGCCCGACCTGGTGCTCGACGGGCCTGTGCGCTCTCGTAGTCGTCTCCTCCCACGCACTCCAGGCCCCTCGGATGTTCCGAGCCTGTTGGAGCCCCGGGGCGCAGATCACCCCATTTCCTCCTCACCTCTTCCGTCGTCTCGTCAGCGTGGGCCCCTCTCGAAGCGGCGCTGCTCCCCGTCCCGTTGCAGTGGTGACAGGCCAATGACAGGCCCCGCTCAGCCTGGGGAATCCGATCCCTTTCGCGGTCGTGGTGGGACGCTGCCGGGCTCTCAGTCCGCCGGCACTCCGCTCCCAGCACCACCGCACCTCCGGGCACCTAGGGTTTGCGGTTGGTCCCGATGGGTCGTCTCTGTGGCTCCGCTGCTCGGGGTCTCTCCCGCCGCATTATCGATCCTCCGGTCCGGGCACCATTTTCTCGCGTCGAGTCCGCCCGCTCACCTCCGTCGTTTTTGCCCTCGGGGAGGCTCGAATCGTCTCCTGTTGCTCTGCGGAGACTGCCGCCGCACTCCCCCGCTCTTTCTCACTGTGAGCCGCTCGTCGCTCGGGCCAAATGCTAGGTTATAGCCGGGCGAGTAGGCCGGGAGCCTCAGGGACAAGCGACCTCTCAGTCCACCATCTTGGCCACGCCCTCCGGAAGGGGAATTTAAAAGGGCGTTTGCACAAGTTCAAGATGTCGCAAGCAATGCTCGGTTCAAACTTACCCAGTTCCATTACTTACATCGCACGTATCTGACCCCTCAGAGACTAGCACGCTTTAACCCAATGCGCCCCTCCCGCTGCCCCCGGTGCGGCACGGACCCTGCCACTTTCCTTCACATGACATGGACATGCATCAGGTTACAAAGGTTCTGGCAGCAAGTCGTCCAGATACTACGGACCACCACAGCAGTCCGGATAGAGCAGTCGGTTAAACATTGCCTACTGGGGGTACTCCCTACACCAAAAAAGGGAACACGCACCAGACATAAATTTGCACTTCTAGGATTAATGTTGGCCAAACGGCGCATAGCCATACACTGGACCCAAGCACTCCCTCCAAAAATTGCTAAATGGGTATCAGATATAAGGGAATGGGGTGTAGCGGAAGAAAGTCGCCTAAAAATTGTACGCACAGATGAACACGCAGAGCGTGATTTAGAGTACTGGGGACATATGTTGGAAGGGTTGAGAATACCGGACTCGCAGCAGGACCCGGACTCAGCTGCTTCCCAGGGGGAACAACTGAACGCATCTTTGCCACGCACAGGGACGTAGGACAGCCCAGATCCCCAAGAGCAATAGAAGATAGATATTGCTAAGTAGTAGGGCCTCCTCCCCACACTGCTCTCACAGTCTCTTGAGGGTTGGGTGGTCGGTCGGCCCGCCCCGTACTAGGAATAATTAATGAAATGGAACCCTCAATCCTGGGAGTGGAGTTAGTCACCGGTTGCTGCTGTGCAAGTGTTATATTGTTTAATGTTTATTCATGCTGTAGGATCCGTACCATTGTGACCATAGCACACGGACTGTAAAGATAACTGAAGAGTAGGTTTGAGATCCTGGAGTAATTTACGCTTTGTAATGGAATTCGGGTTATTAGCACCTGTGTAACCTATGTAAAAAAGAAAAAGAAAAAAGTGGAATGCAATGATGTTTGTGTTGAACAATGCAGTATTATAATAAAAATAAGTTACAAAAAAAAAAAAAAAAAAAAAAAAGGAAGACGCATGCAAACCCTTTGGTATTAGAGAATTTCAGACCCATCTCTTGCTTCCAAAAGCCAGCAACATTTTACAGAAACACACCAATAAACACCTTTCTAATTTCCTGGAAAATTATTCCATCCTCCATCCTATTTAGACAGGATTCAGGCCAGAAAACAGCACTGAGGTTGCATTGTTAGTGGCTACTGTTAAGCTTCAGGCCATCTTGGATCAAGGTGGAGCAGCGGCCATGATCATGCAAGACCTCAGTGCTGCTTTCAATTCTGTTTCTCACTGTATTCTGGCCCAAAGACTGGAAAATGCTGGTATTTCACGTGCTGCCCTTAAATGGCTCAGGGCTATTTTTGAATGATAGAACCTTTCAGGTTCATGATGCTCCCTGCCTCTCAGCCACCTATTCCACTGAATGTGGAGTTCCACAGGGCTCTTTGTTAAGCCCAACTCTTTAATGCCCATGTCCTGCCGCTGGCAAGAATAGGATAGGCCTATGGCTTGGATCTTGTATCATATGCTGATGATACTCAATTGATCCGTGCCCTTACCCCTGATTCCCAGCAGGCATCTAGGGACTTAAATATCTGTCTTAAAGAAGCAACAAAATGGATGTCAGACAGCAGCTTCAAACTGAACTGCGAAAGACAGAGGTGCTAGTGGTCAGCAACGACATGACCTGTTGGAGAGAACTTGTTTGGTCTCAATGCCTTGGGTGAGCGACCAGTAACCTCTACTGCAGTGAAAAGCCTCGTTTTTTGGCTGGATAATAAGCTTAATATGGAAAACCAAGCCAAAATACTCTCCGCCACGTATTTCGGACTATTGTAAACACTCAGAAAAGTCATGCAGTGGCTACCACCCTCTACCAAAAGAGTGATTATACAGGGATTAGATAACTCCTGGCTTGACTACGGCAACTCCTTATTCTTTGGAAGCCCTCAATATGCCCTAAAACGCTTACAAATCATTCAGAATGCTGCAGAACGTTCACTATACATGCTCCCCAAACACTATTCAGCAGCCCCAGCTTTGGCGGCATTGCATTGGCTCCCAATACAAAAGAGGATATATTTCAAGGTTCTATGTGTGGCCCAAAGAGCGATACAAGGCAAAGGCCCCCGCCTGATTCAAAGACTACTCTGTCCTTACACGACCAAGGGATCACTACGTTCTGAGAACTCCTTTCTGTTGACCGTTCCGAAGGTCAAAAAGGCTAGTTGTGGTGGACGTTCCTTTGCCTTTCTGACCGCTAAATTGTGGAATGCCCTCTCAGCCAGTCTTTGGCTGGCCCAGTCTGGAATCTTGTAGGAAACTTCTAAGACCCACCTATTCCAATTCTGGCAGAAATGGCCAAGGCCTTGCAGGTGTGTCTTTCTAAGGGCCTGGAGGCCTCTTGGGTTAGCAGTGCACTATACAAGACATCTTTAATAGAATATGAAAATGGGGACAAACAGGACTATTATTGAATCCACTATTATAGTATGAAATTGCATTAGTCTCACCCAGTCATGATATTTTCCCAAACAGTTATACATCAGGGGAAGCATACTACATACAACTGGTCAAATACGAAATGCCATCTTCAAAGCACTTAATTATTTTAGAAGCATTAAACTAATAGTCACGGTGAACTCACCTGGAGCACATGGGGAAGGTGGTTTTGTAAGTGCTAGGGCAGCCCCTGTTCCAGGCGAGGGAGGCTTTAAGGGCAAGTCACTGTGAAAATCAGGATGCTCAGGGGAAGCAGCAGAACTTCTCTGCCTTGGGGACCGACTGCTCCACTCCTCCAACCCACTCGAAGCAGCTGCAGTTGCTGAACTGCAGGTTGCAGAGGCCTTTCGTGGCTGCAGAGATGAACATTGAAGCATAACATTATTTAGTGAAAACATGAAAACAAATGCCAATCTCCAACATTTACAAGCAAAAGTAATTCTGACAAAAATCCAAACTACTACAGGATAATCATGAATTCACGAAAAGCAAACAAGCGGTCTTATAATTCAATGCAGACCATGGGTCCAAATTGGCCATTCCCAACAGTGTCCGAGCAAGCCATGAGAAGAGACTGAGATAGACTTGGATGTTGATGTATGTAGTGGATTAAGAGGATTGCGGAATTAACGTTGCATTAAAGAACGAGTTACTTACCTTCTGTAACGATGCATCTGGTAGAGACAGTCTAGCCGCAAATTCCTTAACTTAGAATATCCCCAGGCGTCAGACTGGATCCGGAAAATCTCCAGTAGTACCTCAACGTGCTGGGGGACGGTGCCGCATGGCTCCGTCCTGACGTCGTCCACGGATATGACATCAATGGAACCATACAAGTCCCTCCCGGCGCAGACATCAGTTTTCTACTGTGAAACTTTTCCGCGCCACAACGCGGAGCCACAACAAAAACAGAGTATGGAAACAGTGTGCTAGAAAAGATCAAAAATCTTTGAAACAATAATGAGAAGAAATCATAGGATGAGAAACATCACCATGTATGTCAGAGAAAGAATACTTAATGCTGTAAAGGACTGAAGGTAAGAGGACAGAGTACCCGCCCCTAGAAACAGACTCGCAGAGGCGAAGAGCTATGCCCCCCCTATGAGGCAAACCGGCATTGGAAATGAATGCCATGACAAGCGATAGACGGTCTGAAACCACAGGATGTAACTGTAAAAGGCAACAAGACAAACAACATGACTCATGGTAAATAACCACATCTCTGCAACAACAAGGAATGCACAACCATACACCCCATAAATGACCTATTGACTGTAGCAGGCAATAGCACCCCAAACCACTTGACTGTAGCATAGTCAAGGAGTCCCCAAAGTAATGGGGAAAAATAGATTAGGGTGGAAGAGAGGGTAGAAGTACATGATGAAACCCCACACTGGTGGATCGTGGAAGGACATATAACCTCACCACCAAAGTATGAGAATGGGTGAAGTAGTAATAGATAAAACAGAACGAGACATCCTGCCCCTGAGGGAGGTGAAGTAGACCACCCCGCAGGAAGACCAAGGCCACCTGTAATGAGGCAAGTGGGTAGAACCCAACCTGAAAAGGTCCTCGCGGAATGGGGTGGGCGTTAAGGAATCTGCGGCTAGACTGTCTCTACCAGATACATCGTTACCGAAGGTAAGTACCTTGTTCATCATGACAGTCAGAACAGACAACTGAGCGTGCACAACAGTGGATGCCAAAAAATGACACGTCAGGGGACAGATGTCACCATGCAGTAATATACAAAACCATGAGATACATGGATGTGGATGACAGGAATACACATAAGCAGACAGTGTGTGAGGAAGAGGAAGAGGAGTCGACCTCCACGAGGTGGGAAAACGCGGTGAGGAACGGCGTCGAGTCGAGCTCCCCGCTGCGACAGCATCCGGTGCCGGCGCAGAGGGCCCCACAGGGCTGTGCGGAGACGCGACAGGAGGACCCGACGTCTGACTGGGATGCCCCTCCGGGCCGTATCTCGATGTCGCAGCAACTACGGAACCGGAGTCAGTTCACTCGATCGGCGCCGAGGGGGAACCCGCCGGCGAATTCCCGATCTGAGTCCCTACCCCCTCTGTGGGGCCCGAAGGCACGCCAGGGAGAGGCGGTGACCCAAAGATGGCTTG
Organism: Calotriton arnoldi; assembly: GCA_963921515.1. Taxonomy (NCBI): domain Eukaryota; kingdom Metazoa; phylum Chordata; class Amphibia; order Caudata; family Salamandridae; genus Calotriton; species Calotriton arnoldi. The sequence goes on from CAWUFW010000087.1 coordinate 1,582,008, forward strand.
CAAAGCCCTAGAATAGGCTTCCATCTGGGTCAGAGTCGTCCCAGCACCAGGAAATGCTGGGTAGATGGGGGCCAACTCCTGAGAGCTCGTGGCCGGTAAAGACCGGGAGCAGCGGGCCCAGACGTCACGGTTGTGCGAGGTCGAAGAACTCCGTGACTTCTTCTTGTACTTACCTGCGTCAGACGAGCAACGTCCGCGGGAACGACTCCAGGACCTAGCCCGAACAGGAGCCCCAGCTGGAGATGGAGACCGGCGACGTGGGGACTCTGAACGGGACATCCGGGCAGACAACAACTTCATCCGACGTTCCCGCAGGGACTTCAGCTTCAGCAGGCCTCGCACTCCGTGGAGTCGTGGTGCTCTCCCAAGCACCACATACAGATCTCGTGTGGATCCCTCGCCGACATCTGCCGCGTACAGGTCGCACACGACTTGAAGCCCGTAGGCATCGCATACTGTTCCCGGACGCTAAAAGGCATCGAGAAGGCCTGAAGCAAAAACAGGCCAGAGGAACCGCTTCTCCTGGATCCGCGTTGGGACGCGGAAAAGAAGGAAACTGACGTCAGCGCGCCGGGATGGACTTATATGACGCCACTGACGTCATATCCGTGGACAACGTCAGGACGGAGCCATGCGACGCAGTCCCCCGGCGTGCAGAGGGACTGCTGAAGATTTTCCGGATCCAGTCTGACGCCTGGGGATATTCTAAGTTAAGGAATCTGCGGCTAGATGTCTATCAGATAGAGGGTACTGAAGGTCAAAACTATATTCCATCAATGGTTCTCAGTATTGGAAAAGCAGTGGATAAGGGAAAGCTGGATAGAAAACGTTTTTTTTTTTTTTACCTTGCAGAGACATATCCAACCGTTTGTGAACAACAGAGACTACCATGATGGAGAACTGAATTTAGAAGCAACAATGTCTCTGCACTGATTGTTCAACAGATATGCATGCGTGATTTAGGAAACTAAACCAATACAAAATATAGATGAAAGGTGTATGTAGCTCCATTTACTGAAAAATGTTTCAATTCCTGCCGGTCCCGCCCTGGACTCTGTCTTAGACTGGATATTAAGTTTGGACTGCTTTGTCTGGAATGCCACAATAGCGCTCGGATGATTTCACATATTTCAATAAAAAAAAGCAGTCAGTCACAATTAATTTTGTAGAATGACAGTCAACTTCCCCAAAACTGTATACCATTTAGAGAACACAGCCTTGTAATCCACTGAGCAATACTATTTCCAAACTTCTTGCGTCTTATTAGCACGACTAAAGGATACATACATGTAGTTTGATTTTTCCAAATAAACATTTAGGAGCCTGAAAGTCAGAGGATATGGTTATGGAAACAATGTAGGAAGAGTCATGCGGTGGTTTGGGTGAAGTCTGAAGACAATGAATAAACTGGGGATTTGGTCTTAACAGCATCTTGTCTCTAAGGAACACGAGGGTGCTGTCCCAAACAGAGAAAGCTAGTATCCAACTTTGCAGACAAGACAGTAAGTGGGTGGACTGTCTTCTACACAACAATCTATGTTTGCTCTATGGAAAGGACCTTTGACATGAAGGTATTAGGTCACATGCTAGCATCTGCCTCATTATTAAAAAATGGCAGTGTATGAACTCTTTGATAATCTGTTTTAAGCACAAGAGTGTGAATATTGGCTTCCTTCTTAAACTTTGGCAGCACTGTGCATTCATACTGAAGAGTATTTTTAACCGGAATATGGAAGGGTAAGTAGATTTGGTAGGGAACAATGGATAAAGGCATTTTACTTCGGCTCAACATGGTTTCCACTCCAAAGCAAATAATTTCTTCAGCAATGGTCATGGACGTTGATTCACCAAAATGTCAGGGCTAGCGGAAGTGTCATCACACACCCTTTGACCTGAATTACATCACAGAAGTGACATGATTTTTTACCCTAAATCCTCCCACAAAGTGATGCCACATGATCTTGATTAGATTACAATTGACATTGCTGAAGTTCCATAATAACTGCATGACTAGTATAACACAAATGTCTATTTTAGATACCACCTACATTAGGGTGTGGATAAGCTGTGACAGGGGAACCTTACTCCTTTCGCTTTGTATTACTCCTTTCGCTTTGTATTAAAATAAATTATATGGTTCAGCGTTAATCTGAAGAATATATAGTGCCACAAAACACAGAACTAACTGTACTGGAGGCTTATTTTAGGGTTTTATTCACAAACATACTTTTCCATGTATTCAAATAATGAAGCATTGCAACAATTTGTTTAAAAATGTGCAATTTATTCTGGTTGCCCCCTTGGGTCAACAATTACATAAAATACAACTGTGCCAGAATTTTGCCATGAATGCTCTCCATAGATCACGGGTGGCTCCTATGTTAACCACTACCTTTAATATGTCAGGACCAGCATATTGGTTGCCTCCTCCTCAATAAGCCACAATTATACACCCTTATGTCAAGAATTACTGCCAATGTGCAAGTCCTAGCATTGTGCCATGGGTGCCCCCATGTTAAAGAATCTGCTCCAGTATGCCAGTGTCAATTTTTCCTTGGGTGTCTCCAAATGCCAAGTATTACCTCTAGAATGGCAATGCCAGTATTTTGTTATGGGTGCCTGTCATGCTAAGAATTTTATTTAGTGTACCAGTGCCAGCCTTTCAGAGGTTGCCTCTACATGCCAAGAATTTCCTTCTGTATGCCACGTCCATCTGCAGACTTGCAAGCATACCACATTTTCTCTCAAGCATTCATTCACTGAAACTCATTCTCACTCCAACTCATTCATATTCATTCTCAATCACTTGCATTCCTTCATCCTCACTCGCTCTTCCAGTCACTCAAATTCTCACACACGCTCTTCCAGTCACTCTTACTCTCACTCACATGTTCTTTCTCACCGTCTCACTTGATATCACTCACTCGGACCAACTTGTTCTCCCTCATTTGTGTGCACTCATTCTCAGACTCTTACTATCACTCACTCATTCTGTCACAATCATTTGTACTCACTGAGTCACTAATTTTCACTTGTTCTCACTCAAACACATTCATTCTCACTCAGTTATGTTCATTCACTGCTACTCACTCACATTAATTCTCATCCACACTAACACCTCACGCTCATTCTTATTCATTCTCACTCACACTCACTTTCACTCTAACAAACGTGCTCATACATAGAAACAGTCATACTTACACAGGCTCTCTCTCACACAAACAAACTGCCCCCAATGGACACAACATACATTTAAACTCATTTCATTCAACTTCTCTGTCAGCGAATGTCCTGTTACAGCTCCTATGCTCCATTTTTATTACCCTGATAGCAAATAATTAACTATTAATCATTACTGATATAATTAAAAAAACAAGAAGGGAGGAGCCCAGACGCCCACAAGGGTGACGCTCCTGTGTTTAGCAAAAGCAGTGCCAGGAGTTGTTAAGGGCAATCTAGGAGTCATAACTGTGACCCGTGGCAACCCTAATGTCCATTTGTCCATTTGCCGACCTCTGAGCGATTCTTTCAATCTGTTCATGTCATTACTCCTCTCTTTCTTTCACGTGCATCCTTCTCTCTCCGAGTTCACACCATTGTTTCTCTTACATCCGTCTCCTACTCTATACCTTGGAACGGTCTCTCACCCGTCTCTAACCTATTCTCGGAGGTAACAAAACCCCTGCATATCTTGAGGCAAGCATGATCAAAATACCACAACGTGTAATCCAAGAACAGCGTGGAAAATCGCAGCAAGTCTGAGTCCAAAACTCTGAGGGTTCTATCCCAAAATTCGAAGGGTTTTGTTCTCTGTCTGGAGGCGCTATGCTTATTATTCTGCAGAGTGTCTTTTTTTAAACAGATTTTATTGAAAGCTCCAGGTGAAGCAAAAATTCCATCACAACATGCTTAGAAACGTTTCAATAACGCATAGTAATTTCTCACAACATTATGGCAATAGCAGGTGATAATCTAAACAAAGTCCCCACTCCCACCCGCCACCCCCCTTGAGTCGAACCCCCATGCCTGAAAAAAATCGCTGCATGGTGTGGGTTGTCCACAGTTATTTTATTGTGCATCCCACCTGTCAGCGGATTAGGGAGGATCTCGCTTACACCTATTGAGTGGGGTAGCACGGTACTCCATATGCACAGCTAATGTCGAAGTGTTTAGTTACAGCTGAGGAGGGATCAGGGCAGGAAAATGTGCCTGTGATGTGGGCGACCTCTGTTTGTGATCTTGTAAGCAGTTTACTATTGTTCCCCATTCTGCAGATTGTCTTTAATTGTGCTTGCACATTTTAAAGATAGATGGTTCTCTCGATTTTTGGACCCTTATTCTCCTGAAGTCTGTGTGGTCTTAAGTGTGCGTTTGTAGGATTGATTCCCTGGCACATCTCTATGCTGAATGATCCCCTGGTTTGTCGGACTTGTATTCCTTTTGAATTCGATGCAGTGTTTGATTGCCTAATTAAATGTGTTCTTGTTAGACTGGTCCATGTCACATCTTGATTGCAAAATTCTTCGCAGATCTTACGGGTTCCAAAAAATTGCTTTCAAATTTTTTAAAATGTTACTGATCCCTTTGTTTTTGTCCCAATGATGGCCCTGGTCAAGTTTACCTTTGGGCTGAAACGTCAACCTGTACTCGTGCAATATGGACTGCTGAATGATTTGTTTGATTTTGTAATCCAATCAGACTTATTGTCAGATTCAATTGTGTTCTTTTGTTGAATCAATGGCAGCCTATTACTCTGTGTAGTCTATTTCAGCATTTCTTATGTTGCGCTCAAAAACTTTTTTTTTTTTTTTTTTAAATTAAATTCTTTTGTGACCAATATTCAATTACTTGTAGTACAACTCTTATTAGAAATTCTCCAGTGGTCATTGGTATCATATTAGGGATTAATTGGGCATCATTGTTTTTCTGGTGTGTATGTTTCTTTGGATGCTTGGGTGATAGGCTTACTTTTTTTAATTAATATGTGCTCTAATTCATTTATATAGCTTCATTCCTTGTTGGTTGATGCTATCCCAAGTGAACCATAGTCATTTGATTATATACATTAAGGATGTTTGGACATCCCTGGAGAAGCCTGCAGACCTCATCCAGGCATGACATTTAAGGATCACACTTGTACCCATTGCTCGACCTAAGCAGTTGGTCATGTCCAGTCCAGAACGTATGACAAACTTGGCTGCATCACAACAGTCTTGAATGGCCTGGGTAAGGGATGCCCGAATGTCATCAGTAACAGTCAGTTAAATTTGTGCCATGGCAAGCCAAAGGGCATGACAATTTTGGCCTGGAAGGTAGCTAGCAATCAGACCTCTTGGGGGCAGGTTTGTCGAGGATAACATTTGTTTTCCAAAAACCTCTATTCTTTTTGATTTATAATCAGGTGGAGCTGTAGGAAAGACATTGGGATTGATTTTGCAGGTGAATGCCTGAACCGCCAGACTCTGGCACTGGGTATTGAGTAAAGAAAGGCTGGGTTGCTGGTATGTGACTATGGCAAGTGATATTAACAGGAAGACCTGAACATGGTTTTGACCAAGTGCCCAATAGGGTATCCCGAAGGGCCTCATTAAATGGTAACATGGGCTCTGTGGGATCCTGCCCAGGTTGAAGTACTTCAGTCAGTACATTATTCATCACTTCCATGGTGGGGAGCTGCAGATCTAGAACTTATGCTGCTCTCCCATATCAGAGCAAGAGGCGCTTTCCTCGGTGGTAGGACAAGGTGGGAACCCAAAAGGATCAATCCCACTGGCCTCGAAGTTCTTCATACCACTTTTCATACGAGGGGAACTCAGGCATCCCCTTCATCATAGTTATCATCCAAATCGGTGTCGAAAAGATGGTGTGAAGTTAGGGACCTATCAAGTAAGTATGGGTAAGATATAAGGATCGCCTAGTGGCTGTGTCCTGGTTAGAACCAGACGCAATCTCAATCGAGATTGTGGTGGATTCTGTTCTGAGTGGGACAGCATGATGGGCTGTATATCCTTCTCGTCATAGTCTGCATCTGCATAAAAAAAGGAACTGGCGCAGGGGAGGGCGTTTGAACCAAAGTCAGCACCAGAGCCAGTGGTGGACCTGAAGTGGGTGGAAGTGGCAAAGTTGGCTCTGAGGGCAGGCCTGCCAGCATAAGTGGAACTGGAGGTCCCTGTGAATCCTTGGGACCCCCAAGGAGTGCAAGAACGAGCAGGTAAAGTGCAGAATATGCGAAGCATGGCCTCTCTGAAGGCCTCTACTTGCTGCATCGTTTCTAATAGACCTGGAAATTCAGGTTGCGCCAGGACAAAACTCTGAATCTGCTCAAATGGAGATCAGGAGCCACAAACTGAGGCACGGTGACACCCTTGCGTCCTCTATGAGTCAGAATTGCAGGAAGGGGCCAATTCCTGCTTTGACCCCTGATGTTTTTTCTTGAATTTACCCATAGACTTCAACCATGATGATTATGATCTGCCACAGGGACAAATTCGGGGGCGGAAACAGCACTTTCCTTTTGACTTCAACCGGTGCGGAGTCTTCTTGTGTTTGGCAAAAAAGTTTGACATCACAATCCCAATATGGCCTTCAGGATCATCTGGGTGCAGTCATCACAGCCCCTGGAGTTGTGCTCCGAATGCAGGCACCATAACACGACTTCATGATGGTCTGTTACAGACATCTGTTTGCAACTGTACTTGTATGGTTGTCCTTTCATTTTAGGGAGTTGCATTTTTCCCTTGCAAATTAGATAATTATTTGAAGAAAGTAACGGTCAAAAGACCAAAGAGCAGCTCTGGATCTGCATCTCAAAGCGTGGAAAGAAAGGAATAGACATCAGCCCGCATGGGCGGCACTTTTATGTGGTCAGCTCGTCACGTCCAGAGCAGAATAACATTGGTGCTGAGCTGCACGATACCACCGATATGTGTGCAGGAGTGCTGCTCTAAAGTTTCTGAATCCTGTCAGATGCCTGGGGAATATTCACATGGAGAGGAATTTGCAGTTAGAAGTATCCATCAGAAGGAATTAGTTACGTACCTTTAACTCCAATTCTGCTGTTTGGTATCTTTTATATATTCCCAATCTTGAATCATTATCCAACATCAGGCTGGGAATCCCCATTACGTTAAAATAGCAGTATACAGTGTAAAATGGCCATAGGCCTGAAACATTTTAAATTTAATAGCACAGCCACCTCACTTGAAGGAACCCAAACTTTAGCCAATGAGGTTGAAGCTTAAGCTCTCCTACTCCCCCCAGAGGCCACCATAGCTCTACTGGGGAGCGGGGGTTGCATGTGAATATGTAAAATAAACCAATGTTGGAGAACTGGAGATGCAGGTAAGAACACTTCTCCAACATTGGATCTTTTATATATTTGCATGCTTCAATCAGAATATCAAGCAGTACACATTCTAATACATAAAAATGGGAAGCAGGCTCACGTTTATTGAAACCGGTTTCTCAGGACTGCCTTTTCCAATGCTAAGTCAGCTTTTGCGCCCACATCTAGGCAGTAATGCTTCGTGAAATTATGCCTGCTCCTCCAGGTGGTGGCACAGAGGTCCTACAAAGGCACCCTTGCATAGAGTGCCGCAGTTGAAACCATGCCCCTGGTGGAATGCAGGCGTCCCCATTGATTGACTATGTAAGTTCACCTGCCTCTGGTCTAGTTCCCACTCGTGACAATCTGAAAGCTGTCGACTGAGTGCACCTGCATGATTGTTCTGGCAACGTGACCGGTGTTCCATAGTGGTCTATTTTGTGAGAAATGGCCCCATTCTACAACAGGTGTCCCTCTACTGAGATTATCGGGACCATATCCCACCTTGCTTGGTTATGTAGAACATGGACGTTGCCATGTCTGCTCAGTCTAGGACTAGGACTGTGACTGGTAAGGAATGCTTGCAGGCCTAGACATATGGCACGGGGATCCAACAGATTGATGTGAAGTCTGACCACAGGCCCTTGGCTGAAAGCTCCAGCATGTGAGCTCCTCATCTGTCCATGGATGCATCCATTGCAAGAATCATCTTGTTTGGTACAAGTAGGAAATAAAGTCCTGCATTCAGATTTGTTGGAAACATCCACCATATCAATGCCTCCTTCAGCCTCCTTGTGACTTGTACTTTATCTCCCAAGGACCCTTCGACTTGCTTCCATTGTAAATCTAGTGCCTGAGCAGGCCTGGTGCGAAGCCTGCAAAAGGGGTCTAGGCCTATACAGGACACCATTGGACCCAACAGAGATTTGTATTGTCTCACTGTTACTGACTATTTTGTAGGCATGTTTCCTGCCACAGTTTGTAACTTTTTCACCCTTTCCTGAGATGGAAAACCGTTTTTCACTTGGGTGTTGATAAATGTATCCAAGAACTGGATCCTTGTTTGGGGTTTCAATTATGATTTTTCTCTGTTCAAGTTAAGGTTGATTCAGGCCACCATAAATCTTCTCGCCTCTTCCTTTGATGAGCCAGTCTTCGAGGTAAAGAAACACCGGATGATATTCTCGTCTGAGAAAAGCGTCTAATGGAGCGAGACATTTTGCAAATATTCGAGGTGCTGATATGAGTCCGAAAGGGAGCACCTTGAACTGGTAGTTGTTGTCCCGCTACCAAAATTGTAAGATATTTTCTGTGTTTTTGATGAATAGTAGGTGAAATAAACATCCTAGAGCTCAAAGAAAGTCATTAAATCTCCTTGCATATATCAGGAGAACGTCCTGTAGGGTAACCATTTGGAAAGACTGCTTCTTCAAAAATCTGTTCAGCTGTCAGATCTAGGATTGGTCTACATTGACCAATTTCTTTTTAATCAGAAAAAACCTGGAGCAAAACCTTGCTTTCTTAGAGACCTAGGGACGATTTCTATAGCTTCTTTGAATAGGAGCAAGATAATTTCTCTTTGAAGCTCCTGTAAATAGAGATGAAAATCCCCTGGACTACAAACCCACAGATGCGCCTGGCAAGCATATTGCATTCTGTTGAAAATTGGTCCAGTGCTGGTTTTTCAAGCAGCCGAGACTAAGCGCGGAGCGTGGTGCGAGGAGCAGACTGAGAACGCCGCCGTTCCCGCTGAAGAAAACCACTGTATTGTTGTGCCGGGGGTTCAGGCTGCGGTTTGTGGTCTGCAGCGGGGGCACAGGAGCAGGGCTCGACGAGTGTCAGGAGTGTGCGGGAGTTGGAGCGTGGTCTCCCTATTGGAGGCCACAGAGTGTAGTGCCTGGGTGCATCCGCGGAGGTGCCCCAACTAGGTTGGGTGCAGCCTGTGGAGCCCCAGTGTGCCCTGCTCCTGCTCTTGTGCACCTCTTTGCTCCACGCCGCCCTGTGCCCACTGCTAAACACCACGGGAGTGAGGATTGAACAGCCTTGGATCCGGACCTGCGGTACGTAAGCAAGCACTATCAGCGATACAGCGTCAGCCGGGAGGACTCTACGTGTAAGTCATTGTCCCCCCGTCAGCTTGCTTTTCTGTACTTTAGCCTTTAAATACGTATTTGAGCAGCGGCAGGGCAGAAGATAACTTTGTGCATATTACCCTGCTCCAGAAGTATACAAATCACCTATCACCCAGAGGAGGAGCCCAGAGGAGGAGTCTGGGAAAGAGTGGTGAACAGTGATTATAAATCTAGTCACAATCTATCCGCCCTTGACGAAGGTGGTAATTAATAAAAACTAAAAACATACACCAAAATGGACAAATCAACCAACGCAGGAAATGGCACAGGTATTAGATCAAAGCCATCGACAAGGGGGCAAGCGCGGTTGGAATCTACCCCCATGGTGCAACCAACTTCAAACTTAAATTCAACCAACAAGACAATCTGTAAATATTTTACGTCAACAACGCCAACAACGTCTGGACAAAAACCATTAGGAAAAAGCGTGTCCTACAGTAGTGCATTAGTACACTCAACACCACATACCAACAATGGCCCGAGTCAGAGCTGGCCCCGAGCCATGAAACAGGAAGTCAGGACAGTGGGACACGGCCACCCTATGGGAATAGTGTTGAAATGGAGAAAGACGGGCTAGAGCAGGGAGATTCAGAAGTATTTGAAATAGCAACACGGTCTGAGTGCCCGGGAACTCAGGAGAAAAGGCACGAAGCTTCAGATCTTCTTTTGCTTCGGGAAAAAGAGCAAGACATACCAGGGCAAGAGCAAGTACACCAGGAAATTTTGGAAATCTCATCGGTATTAGAACACATGGAAGTGCAGAGGGAGGCAAGAGGAATTAAGCCAGGGAAAATTGGAAGTCCTGGAAATATCGTCAACATTGGAGCAATTAAATAGAGACAGCCAACAAATGCGTGTAGAGGTCACAACAAATTTACAGGCAGAGGGAGGGGACAACCAGCATGATTTGTCTGTCCCCGGCCCAGTTACGGAGTTCATCAGTAATTAACAGCTTTGTTCTTGATCGAAATTTACTCTTGTTGCAGGAGGAAGAGAGAGAGAATAGTCTCTCGGGAGAGCAGAATTTGCTCCACTCCACCGTTGAAACAAAGTGCACACTCCACAATGGATGTTACAATCAAAACTCCCTGCTATCCTCAATAAATTCTACACTAGCAACGACCGTCAATGCGCTCACATGCAAACACAAAAATTGGAAACCCAAATGGACACTATACAGGCACTTGCAATAGCCATGATTAACATCGAAGCCAAAATTAACATCTTAGACGAAAAGTTGGAATTACTGAGGTTGCAGCCAACTGCTAGGCGCTCATGCCTTCCAATTGTGGAGAAGCTTAGCACTTTACCGGAAGTTCTAACGTCCATCATTATAGAACTAAAGCAAAGACAACAGGAAACCATAGTTCAGAGCCACCAAAGAATAGCTGAAGGAACTCCAAAAGATGGCATATACAATGGCATGAACAGTTCTGCAGGTGCAACAATTCCCCCTAATGAGTCACAAACTGTAATAGTATTGAGTAGTGTAAACTATCCAGAGGGGAAAACCTGCACAGTAGAAACTAATTCGATGTCGACGAACACACAAGTCAGTAAACTGATTTTGTGCTCGGACATATCTCCACTAGCTCTGCAGTCGCCATCAGTATCCCGTCAAAGTACATTATCTCATGAGGAATCCGTAAACTATGAGAACGTGCATTGTAATACTGGTGGGGCCACTAATTTGGAGCATTCCATAGAACCATGCAAAACTCTTTCAAAAAGGGCGAAGAAACGTCTGAAAAAACAGGCCAAAAACTTAAAACAACAAAGAAAGGCAAAGGATTTACAGGTGGGCGTCCGAGAACTTGCCGGCGCTCAAATCAAATAATACCCGCTACAAACGCTCCCTTACAAAAGAATCTGGAATCAGACATTTTTTCCAATTTTCCAAAGGGAAAGCCGCGAGAAACATCAATCCATACTAAAAATAACTCTCAACCAATTATGAATAGACCGGCAAACAAGATGGAAGAGCAGTCACAGTATAAACCAGAAGTGATTCCACAATTGGACAGTACTGGCAGTCTGCCTAAGGAACTGCATCAAGAAAGCCATAGGAAAGTTCGGCAGACGGCATTGGATAGAGACATGATAGTACCCATATCACTGAACAATAGTGAGCTTCAGGGGTCCCAAGATGTTAACAACGACCACGGAGCAACTCCAACAAACACACGATGTTCGGCCATACATTCTCTTGTGGCCAGCCAAACAGCTCAAGGGCATAAGGAGGAGGAGAATAACATCATAATCTTTACACCTGAATATACATCACGGGGAAGTTTGGACACATTAAATAGGTCCAACATCTTACAAATCTTCCACCATATCCCAGAGCTCTCCTCTATCGCCACTGAAGACCTCATTCAAGTACAATTTAAAATCTTGGATAACAATACAACTAGAGAGTCAACGATACTAAAATGGATCAACGGCTCTATTGTACAAAAAATTATGAAAGAAAGAGATCGGTTCGTAAACTGGGGGATTAATGTTTATATCCCAGAAGAGGAGAAATATCAATTTATGCTAAAAAGAGGATTTCATCCAAATTCAACACAGTGCCTACGAAAGTCCATCTTAAAAGGGACAAATTACGTTCCTCGCACAACAGCATTTCCCAACATAAAAATAATTTTTTTGCCCAAGTCGATCCAAACAAGGCGTACATGCTCCTAGCACACAAGGAAACGGCTGCCTGAGCAATAAATCAGGCAACTTGTTGAAAGTAATCTCATGGAATGTTTACGGGCTAAAAACCACACTACATAATAAGGAAGCATTTGAATTCTTGCAGTCTGTGGACCTGTTATGTCTGCAAGAAACTTGGTTGCTTGCCCCAGTGGCTATACCAGGCTTCATGGAATTTCAGCAGCCGGCAAAAAAGCGTAACATATTTTTAAGACCATCGGGGGGCTTATCAATATACACGCGAATTAGTAGCAACATAAAAATAAAACCTCTATTAAACACGGACATGGCTCAGGCCGCCCTTTTGCAAGGATTGAAATTAAACGGATGCCCAATAAAGATCGTTCTTTTGAATATTTACTTTAATAGTAAAGAGGCTCCCAGACACAGCGATATGAGGGCACTGGTGGACACCCTTGAGGAATTACTGAGCAGTCAACCAAATTGTGGGATTGTAATCGCTGGGGATTTCAACAAGCAAAATCTTGGAATGGAACCAGATGAAGTACTGCCTACAGATAAGGCTGGAATGTTGATGAATTCATTCCTAAATACATACAGACTAAAATCAACACAAAAGTGCCACCGCCTTAAGCCAGCCTCTAATAAAGACACACAGGGGTTAACTAAATCAATGATTGATTATATTTTTACGTGCACTCGCCTGTATGGGCAAGTGACAGAATTCCAAAAGCTTTCTATCCCGACCAGTGACCATCTCCCACTGGCCATAACTATCACCTTACATATGGCCCGTCTCCCGATTATCACCTCTGTGGGCAACACCAGCGGGGAAGAAATTTATGCTTTGCCAAGGAGACTAAAGTGGACCAAAATAGACAGCAGCCCTAAGAAGGTGGAAAAGCAATTGGCCCAGAACTGCTGAAGAATTTACGGCAGGTAATATTCACGAGAATTGGATTAAATTGGCGACCGAGGTATATCAACTTCTAAAAGGCAAACACTCTCCAGTCTCTGTAGAAAGGTCTTGTCGCCAATTTCAATCACAATGCGAAAAAGTGGAGCAAAGTAAGAGGTCACTCAGAATAGCCACACGTATCCATAAGCGAGAGGGAAAATATGAAACATATCAAAACCAACTCCTAGCAAAGAAAATTCACAGGAAGAACGCGTGGGACTGTAAAAGAAAACAACAAGAATCGGAGTGGCTGCAGGTTTTTGCCCTGCTAAGCCCAAATAAACAGGCTGAATTCTGGTTATATATTAACAAGCTTTCTGGGCATGGCCAAGACAGGTGTAATGCGGTTGCCAGTGATACATGGATAACCTATGTAACACTATATTGTTGCGCACAAAATCCGACATCACACAATTAAGGGCTCCTTACCACTACTGCTCTGCCTGAAACCTCAGAAGCATCCATAGAAGACAAACCTGGACCATTGGCGGTAGAGAAACCATTAAACATGGAGGTAACATCAGAAGCCTTGGTCGTAGGGAATCGCGTGACAACAATCTTAAAAAACATTAGAAAGAATGGGGCACCAGGCCCTAACGGACTACCAGGACAACTATTTAAAGAAGATAGCGATTTCTGGGGAACCATACTTACGCCGCTCTACCAGCACTGTCTGGCAAATTCAACGATTCCAGAGACTTGGAAAGGCTCTTTATTGCAACCTATCCATAAAAAGGGCAATACCGGGGACCCCTCGAACTACAGGTTTATTGCCCTTTTAGACATTGAGGCGAAAGGATATGCTAGTCTCCTCCTACAAGACCTGAAGACCTGGGCCAATGAAAATGAAATTCTACCAAGTTGCCAAAATGGCTTCAGGCCAGGAGCATCTACAATGGATAATATTCTAGCCCTTGCTTATATGATAGAACAGACTACGCAAAAAAAGTCGCCACCACTCTTTGTATGCTTCGTGGACTATTCTGCGGCCTTTGATGGAGTCAATCGGCGTTTGCTGTGGCGGAAATTACAAAGTTGGGGGATACCAGAGACTCTTCTGAAGGCAATAATTAGCCTTTACACTGGAACCTGGGTACGGGTGAAAACTTCGATGAATTCAGCCACCAAAAAGATTCCAACAGACCGTGGCTTAAAACAAGGCTGTGTATTGGCACCTTTGCTTTTAATTTATATACGGCAGACCTTGCTAAAGCACAAGTTACTAACTTGTCTAATGATATATCTGTAAGAGACAGTAGTTAGTGACAGATTCCTTACCTTAGAAAATCCCCAGGCGTCAGGCTGGATCCGGAAAGTTTTTGCGTAGCAGTACCCTTGCGCGTCGGTAGGCGGCGTCGTGCGGCTCTGCGTTCGTCGGTGGCGTCGGGACCGCCGGGATGACGTCGCGGGCAGTACTTAGACGCCGCCCCTGTGCGCTGACGTCAGTTCTGTACATGACTTTCCGCGCCAGGAACGCAGAGCCATGCAAGAAGCTGACATAGGTGTCTGAAAAATACTAGGGCCCTGAAAGGGATGTCCTTAACCCTAGAAATCAGTTCGCAGAACGGGGAGGATGGGTGGGGCGGTAAGGAATCTGTCATTAACTACTGTCTCTTACAGATAGATCGTTACACAAGTTAGTAACTTGTGCATCTGAAAGAGACACGTTAGTGACAGATTTCTTACCTTAGAATAGATACCCCAGCAATACCAACCCCGGTGGTGGGTCTGCGAACAAAGATCAGACAAGGAAGTCCCGGAGGACAGAACGGCCAAAGAAGCCGTCCCTCCGGACCTGACTGTCAAGGCAGTAATGCTTGGTAAACGTGTGCAGCGAGGCCCACGTAGCTGCCTGACAGATATCCTGCAGCGGAACACCGCGGCCTAAGGCCGTGGTAGCAGCCGTTGCCCTGGTGGAATGGGCACGCAGCCCAACAGGAGGCTCCTTCTTAGCCAAAGAATAGCAGGCTTTGATACACAAGGTGACCCAGCGGGAAATGGTTCTCTTGTGCACCGCCCGACCTTTTTTGGCGCCCACGTAGCCAACAAAGAGCTGGTCATCCACCCGGAAGTGTTGTGTGCGGTTGATATAAAAGGAAAGCGCACGTTTTGGGTCCAGACGGTGGAGCCTCCCTTCCTCTCTGGAAGGAGGCGGAAAGAAGGTGGGCAAAGTGATGGTCTGCCCAATGTGGAAGGCAGTAACCACCTTTGGCAAGAAGGACGGACGCGTCCGAAGAACAACCTTGTCTGGATGGACAGACGGAAAGAGAGGTTTGCATGATAGAGCCTGGAGCTCACTCACCCGCCGAGTGGAGGTGATGGCCACCAGAAAGGCTGTCTTCAGAGTCAGAAGATGAAGAGGACAGTTATGTAGAGGCTCAAAGGGAGCGCACATGAGAAAGGTAAGAACCAAGTTCAAGTCCCACTGAGGCATCACAAACGGAACAGGAGGGAAGAGGTGTGTAATGCCTTTAGGAACCTGTTAACAGGGGACTTGAAAAGGGAGGAGCTGATCAGGAAGCCTGAGGAAGGCCGAGATAGCACAAAGATAGCCCTTGATGGTACCCAGGGCAGAACCCTGTTGGGCCAGAGAAAGAAGCAACAGAAGAACCTCAGAAAGAGGGGCAGAGGGGGATTCACAGCCTTTGCTGTGCACCATGCCACAAACTTGTTCCACCTGCAGGCGTATACCACCTTAGTGGAGGGACGCCTGGCTGCCAGAATCACATCACAAACTTCGGGAGGCAAGTCGAAAGGAATCAACTGCCGCTGCTCAATCTCCACGCAAGCAGGTGGAGACTGGACAGGTTCGGGTGGAGGACCGTCCCCTGCTGCTGCGACAGAAGATCCTCCCAAAGAGGCAGACGGACGGGGGATCGACGCTCATACTGAGTAGCTCGGGATACCAAACTCTTCGAGCCCAGTCCGGAGCCACAAGGATGACTTGGGCCCGGTCGCGCCGAATCTTCTTCAACACTCTGGGTAGAAGTGGTATAGGCGGAAAGGCGTACAACAGACCGCAACGCCACTCGCGACGAAAAGCGTCGCCGAGCGAGTGCCGCCTTGGAAATTCCAACACACAGAACTGCTGACATTGCGCGTTCTCTTCGGTGGCGAACAGATCTAACCAAGGCTCTCCCCACTGCTGAAAGAGACCTTGCGCCACTTCCGAGTGAAGACGCCATTCGTGATCCATCATGCACCTGCGGCTGAGTTCGTCCGCCCTGGCGTTCAGAGAACCCGCCAGGTGTTGAACCATCAGGAACATGCCGTGATGTTCCAGCCATGTCCAGAGGCGCAGAGCCCCTTGACATAGGGTCCACGACCCCACCCCGCCCTGTTTGTTGGAATACCACATGGCGGTGGTGTTGTCTGTGAACACCTGCACTACCGTCCCTTTGACAGAGGGAAGGAATGCCTTGAGTGCAAGTCGGATCGCCCGGAGCTCCAGAATGTTGATATGGAGCCGGGACTCCGCCGGAGACCAGAGGCCTCTGATCTCCGCCTCTCCCATGTGACCGCCCCATCCCAGAAGGGACGCGTCCGTCACAACTGTGTGCTCTGGCTGAGGAAGGGAGAGGGATCTGCCCATGACCCATTGCCGGTTCGAGAGCCACCACTGCAACTGTTTTGCAGTCCCCTCCGAGATCTGGACGTGATCGGACAGGTTGCCCTGGTGCTGCGCCCACTGGAACTTCAGGTCCCACTGCAGAGCCCGCATATGCCATCTGGCATGATCGACCAGCAGGATGCAGGAGGCCATGAGGCCCAGCAGCCTCAGGGTCATCCGTACCGAAACCCAGGATAGAGGCTGAAAGATCGGAATCATAGCCTGAATATCCCGGACTCGCCATTCGGGAGGATAGGCCCGAAACTGCGTCGTGTCCAGAACTGCCCCGATGAAAAGGAGCTGTGGAGAAGGAATCAGATGCGACTTCGGCACATTGATGGAGAACCCCAGCGAGTGCAGGAGTTCGGCCGTTGTCTGGAGGTGGGAGACGACTGCCTGGGACGAGCCCGCCTTCAGCAGCCAGTCGTCGAGGTAGGGGAAGACTGGAACCCCTGCCCGGCGCAGATGGGCTGCGACCACCGCCATCACTTTCGTGAACACCCGAGGGGCGCTGGTAAGGCCAAAGGGAGCACGGTGAACTGAAAATGCTCGAGGCCTACCGTGAACCGCAGGTAACGCCGGTGGGCCGTCAGGACGGGGATGTGGAAATATGCGTCCTGCAAGTCCAACGCTACCATCCAGTCTCCAGGGTCGAGAGCAGTCAAGACCTGAGCTAGGGTGAGCATCTTGAACTTCTCCTTCCGGAGGAAGCGATTGACGTTCCGGAGGTCCAAGATAGGACGCATGTCCTCCTTGTCCTTCTTGGGCTCCAGAAAGTAGTGGGAGTAGCAACCATGTCCTACTTGTGGGGTCGGAACATGCTCGATGGCCCTCTTGGCCAAGAGGGCCGTGACTTCCTTCTGCAGAAGCACCAAGTGATCCCCTGACATGCGGTGGAATTGAGGTGGCATGGCTGGGGGGGTGGTCTCGAAGGGGAGGGAGTAGCCCCTTCGGACAATGTCCAAAACCCACCTGTCCGAGGTGATGGCACGCCAGTGGTGAAGGTGATGGCGGACCCTGCCCCCTACTGGCGTGCTGTGCACCTGAAAGGAAGGACTAGGAGGGCTTGGAGGCCGCGGACGGGGCGGGTGGCCTGACCCGCACGCTGGTTGCCTGACCCGCCACGGCGGGAGCCACGTCCTCGGCCACGCGAAGACGCTTGCTGCGCGGGCCGGTGGCTGGGCAGCGGACGTGACTGGGCGCCTCTTCCGTGGCCACGAAAGGGGCGAAAAGCAGAGGTTAGCGGAGGGCGCACAGCAGAAAGGCCCAGGGACTTGGCAGTAGCCCGTGAGTCCTTAAAACGCTCCAGCGCATGGTCTGCTTTGGTACCAAAAAGACCGACTCCATCAAAGGGCATGTCCATGAGTGTGTTTTGGACATCACCCGAGAAACCAGTCGTCCTCAGCCAGGCGTGGCGACGCAGCGCCACTGTAGTTGCAAGCGACCTGCCCAGTGAGTCGGCGGTATCAAGGCCACAACGGATGGTGTACTTTGCCGCATCCCTTCCTTCCGCAATGGCGCGGGAAAGCAGTGTCTGGACCTCCTCAGGACACTGGGGCAAAACGAGCGCCACCGAATCCCCCAGAGTGGGAGTATCGGCCCAAAAGGCAAGCGGTGTTGACGGACCGCAAGCCAGCACTGGAGGAAGAAAAGGCATTCGTCCCAAATTGATCCAGGCGTTTGGATTCCCTATCCGGAGGGGCGGTAGGGCAGGTGGTTTGGGAGGCAGAGGCTTGGACAACCAAGCTCTCGGGGGTGGGATGTTGAGAGAGAAACAAGGGGTCGCCCGGAGCAGGGCGATGGCGTCGGGCCACGTTCCTATCCACAGGAGCCCCTGTGGCGGGCTTGGACCAGGTGCCCAAAAGAACGTCAGAAAGTGCATCATTAAACGGCAGAAATGGCTCCGAGGAGGTAGCTGCCGGCTGAAGCACTTCCGTCAGGAGGTTAGTCCTGATAGCCACTGTAGGCAATTGGAGGTGTAAGGCTCCTGCTGCTCTACGCAACACTGTTGCGAAATTTGCTCCCTCCTCCGTAGCCACGGAAGGAGGAGACAGCATGCCAGTGTCAGGGGAAGTGTCCAGACCACTGGCATCCCCAAGTTCCTCTGCCCAGTCCTGATCATAGTCACACTGCTGTGTGAGAGGGTCATCCGACCCCTCCCTGCTCTCCTGGTCCTCCTCAGGTTGAAAATAAGGAGGAGGAGGGACGTCCGTGACCCAAGGTCTCATCGGCGCCGGAGCCGGCGTCGGGCGACGTCGGTCCGACGCCGCGTCCGGATCCGGAGATAACTGGGGAACGACGTCGCCCGGAGCCCCGGGCGGCGTCAGGAACGGCACCGGGGACATCGGCGGAGGCGTAGTTAGGTCAACCGGCGTCGATGGGGGTTGCGGTACCACCGGAGCCGGGATCGAGGCCGTGGCCGGGAGCGAGGCTGGTGAGACAGGCGGCGCCGGGACCGGAGTCGTCGGCGGCGCCGGGGCAATCCCATTAGGGCCCGCGGGGCCCGAAGGCGCACCGGAGGGGCCTTGAGTCCCAAAGAGGCGGGACATGGCCGACAGGAATTCCTGTATTTCGGCCGGAGTCGCCCCCGAACCCGGGAAGGACGGGTAAGACGGGGGCGGTCCTACAGGCACATCCGGAGCCGCGGGGACGGTGCCGACAGGGGCCTCAGCTGAGTCGCGAGACCGGCGAGGCGAAGTCTTAGAGTGATGGTGCTTCTTAGACTTTTTGTGCTTCGACTTACCCGAGGAGTGCGAAGACTTGGACTCCGATGACGGCGAGGACTCCGCGACCGGCCCCTCGACCTCTCCCGTGACCGAGGCTTGGTGCGGCGCGGAGCCGACTGCCGGACCTCGAGGAGCTTTCGAGACCGCTCTCGCAAAGCCTTCGGGTGCAAGGCTCGGCAGTCGGAACACGACTTCGTGTCGTGGTCGCAGCCGAGACAGTAGAGACACTCTAAGTGCGGGTCTGTGATCGACATCATTCGACCACAGGCATCGCATGGCTTGAAGCCGGGCATCCCTACCGACACCGTGGAGCCGAGATGACTCGAAGAAAACAGTGAAAAATCACCAAAAGTTAGTCAAAAAATGACTAGGGCACTGCTCTTCCCGGATCTGCGCTTACTGGCGCGGAAAAAAGAAGAACTGACATCAGCGCGCAGGGGCGGCGTCTAAGTACTGCCCGCGACGTCATCCCGGCGGTCCCGACGCCAACGACGGATGCGGAGCCGCACGACGCCGCCTACCGACGCCCAAGGGTACTGCTACGCAAAAACTTTCCGGATCCAGCCTGACGCCTGGGGATATTCTAAGGTAAGGAATCTGTCACTAACGTGTCTCTTTCAGATACCATTCTTAATGCAAATCTTTTACCCCCGAAAATTGGCTCAAATAGATTTTTAATGCAGTATGCAGATGATATGGTGCTATTAGATCACACAAAAGTAGGCATGCAAAGATTATTGGATGCACTAAACTTTTACAACAAGAATGACCTAAGAGCAAATGCAGGAAAGACAAAGGTAGTTATATTTGGAAAGTATGCCAACCAACTCAGACAATATTGGAGGCTGGGCACCTTGAAGATAACAGTGACCAAATAGAACTATCTGGGGGTGTGGCTGATGAGCAATGGGAAGTCAACAGCTCACCTCGCTTCAGTCGAAACAAAGGCTAAGGCAGCGACGTTCGCCTTGTGCAAGCTGAATTCTAAACTAAGTAGCCCGACAACAAAATCAATCAGAAAGGTTATAAGGGCCAAGCTGCTTCCCTCAATTACATATGGCCAGCTAGCATTTCCTGCAGACATTGTTAATATCTTGGAGCATACCAACTGCCGAGCCTTTAAGCGAATCTTCCAGATTCCTGCGCATACACGAAATGCCCTGGTGTGATTGGAATTTGGGTTGAATAAACAAAGCTACGAGCACTGGGCAACGTTTGTGCGGTTCTATCGAGGGGTCTGTGCAGCCCCTCAGCATACAATGAAGTCAACCCTGAAAATAATCTTTATGAAAGATAATAACTCGTGGAGTAAAGGCCTGCAAACCGCCTGCACTGAATTACATCTTGACATGATCAAATTGCAGGATTTTACTTAGCCTGGCATATTAAAATCTATATTAAAAAAACAAGTCAGATCATTATCTAAGGAAGATGACATGAAGGAATTAAATTGTTCCAAAAGCAATATTGGGATACTTGCAAGCTCCTATGAAGATCGGCTAAGGCAGCCATATCTCGATGCTGCGCTAAATAAGATCATTTTAAAGCAAATGTTAACAGTGAGGCTTATGGCCTTGCCGATAAAAGATATTAACATGCGCTGGAAATCCTTGGAGGCGATCACCACTTGCAGATTATGCCATCAGCATGAGGAATCCATGGTTCACTTGGTCTGCATATGCCATTGCTTGATACATGCACGTCGCACTTTACTGAGGCCATTGTTTTTAAAATATGGGACGCGTACCTGCAATGATGCTATGAAACTTTTGTTTAGCCTGGACATCCCGATGGAACTGGCTAGGTTCGTCAAATTTGCACATAAAATTAAAGAACGTTTAAGTAATGCACATTGCACTTTAGTACTTCAGGACTGCTCATTTGGTATGCCCAGACTCTGATTTGCATGTCATCACTTGATTTATGTACTCTGCATTTTTATTGAAACTTTTGTTTCTAAAATAGGTCTGCCTTGAATGCCTTTTTATCTGGAAATTTTAAACGATTTTCCCCGATTTGTGAAGTTTGCACCCAGGGGAAAGTCCCTTGTTTTTAAAAAAAAAATGTATGTACCCATTCTTTTCTTTCTTTTCCATTTACAATTGATTTATGGGTTTTATGGTCTTTATTGTCCATGACCTGCACCGCAGGATTTGTTTTTGCAGATGCAGTACATCAAATTTGTAAAGCAGTTAAAATTGTAACTGTAGTAAGCAAGTTGAGGATATTTTGTAGGAAACTTTTTGTAACAATTTTTGTTGATGATAATCTTTCTTGGGTGGGCTTACAGGCAGTAACTGGATGAACTCTAATGTATCACCTGAAAGAATAAACTGGCTCATCCATTTGTCTGAAGTAATAGTCGCCCAAGCAAGAGCAAACTGAGAAATTCTCCTTCTCAACTGTAAAGCAGGAGATGGAAGAGGGAGTAAAGATAGAGAGTCCAGCTTTCTTCTTATTTGTGTCATTGGTACGATATTTAAGACTACAGCTTTTTCTCCCCAAAGATCTCCCATAGGACTGTCTTTGATCAAGACTGTAGGAGTATACTAGTTCATATCCGGATTGTCTTTGAGGATAGTATGAAAGTTGATTTCCATACTAGTGGAATACTCCTCTAAAATGATGTGATCTTCAACTTGAAAATCAGATGACCCATATCTATTTTGGGATTGTATAAGACCCAAAGGTTTGGTTGTACCCATTTTAAGACAGTGAAAGGCCTCACCCACATGTTTGTTGATAAAAGTGTAAGGCCATTTCTAAAATACTTGATTGCACCTCAGGACGAAAGGATGTGTTCTTCAGCCAACTGTGCCTTCTTAACACCGTTCCTGCAGCAAGATGGCGAAAGAAAATAAGTTACTTACCTGTAACTGTAGTTCTCCAGTATTGGAAGCTTTCATAGATTCACATGCTTGAATCATTCCCAGTCGTTGAGATGGGAGTTCCCGGTACATCAAAATAACAATGCTAAACAAATACAAAGCAGAAACCAGGTCTAGGCCCATTTCAGTTTTGTAACATTTGTCGTTTTGTAAAAGAGACCAAAAGTAATTCCTGAACCAATCAGGACCTCTCACCCTCCGTCCATCATCTCCTTGCGTTTGCTTTGTTTGCCCCAAGTTGGCAGGGTATGCCCAGACGTGGGTCCCTTGCTCACTTTGCCACTGGATTCAAGCTAGCCTGGCTGATGACGGCTGAATAGCCAGAAACCGGTCACAGGATGCTTGTTTCCGGTCCAGGGAAGACATGGCTTGGCAGTTCGGGCTGGACTGTTCCCATGAGGCACAGGGTCAAGACTGATTTGCATATAGCTGTGTCTGAACTGGGGTGGCAAAGTGAGCTAAAGAACGATGATGGATTCAACCCAGATCTATGACTGGGGGTGAGTGTCTGAAAAGTTTCAGCACTCCGTCCATCATCTCCTTGTGTTTGCTATGTACAAAGATACACCTGGAAAATTCCAAAGGTGAGCCTTTCAGGGGAGGAGGGTGGGTCGCATGTGAATCTTTGAAAGCTTCCAATACAGGAGAACTACCGTTACAGGTAAGTAACTTATTTTCTTTCTCCAGTATTGGAACTTTCATAGATTCACATGCTTGAATCAGAGTAGCCAGCAGTCAGTGGCACATTTTCCCTTAAATAATTCTAAGAGTGTGCTCCAAATTGTCAATCTGTAGAGAAGCAGATCTAACTGAAACCATCAGTTCCCAAAGCGAAAAATATTGCTTACGTAAACATTTGCATATTTTAAACGCACCATAATAAGAACTTGTAAAGGTCAAATATATTAAGAACATTTATAAAATACATGCAGAACAAAATGTACGCAGTCTTGAAGCAGAAAGGAAGGAGGGGTGAAGGAGAGAGCTCACCGTCACTGGAAAAGGTTCCTCAGCACCGCCTGTCCTACTGCTACATCATTGTGAGAGGCTGCATCCAAGCAGTAATGTCTGGTGAAGGTGTGGGTACTCATCCAGGTTGCAGCCCTGCAGATATCCTGGAGTGGCACTCCAGCAAAAAGAGCACTAGATGTAGAGATTGCTCTTGTAGAGTGAGCACGCACCCGTGCCCGCAGAGGCTTTCCTGCTGCTTGATGGAAATACTGGATTGCACTCGAGATCCAATGAGCAATCCCCCTTTTGGATAGAGGATAGCCCTTCCTGGGCGCACTGAAGGATACAAAAAGCTGGGTCGATTTGCGAACTGTCTTTGTAGATAAAATTTCAGACAGCGCTGAATATCCAGCGAATGATGAGCTCTTTCCTCCGCAGTGGTCAGTAGTGGAAAGAAGGTTTTAAGAATAAAATGCTCCTTCAAATGAAAGTCGGATAGAACTTTGGGGATAAACTTGTGATTAGTACGAAGGACTACTCGATCATCCCTAAACTGTAGAAACGGTTCCTGTATAGTCAGGGCCTGAATATCTCCAACTCTCCTGGCAGATGTCAGCGCCAGAAGAAGGGCAACCTTCCTTGATAGGAACTTATGAATGGGTTCAAAAGGATGTTTCATGAGTTGTGACAATACTATATTAAGATGCCAGAGAGGTGGTGAAGGCTTAACCGGTGGAAAAGTATGGAATAGGCCTCTCATGAACTGTTTAATGATCCTTTCTGACCATAACGATGGTCCTGAGGATGTCCTCCTAAAGCAGGATAAGGCATGTGCTAATCCAGACTTTGCTAATAGCAGAATGTAAGGAAGGATCTCATGAGTTGAGGACCGTAGAGGATGGACATTTGAATCCTGACACCATATACAGAAGCTTTTCCATTTCATCCTGTACGTCTTATTAGTGCACTGTGCCCGACCATTTGAAAGAACATCTCTACACTCAGATGGGATTTCTAGATGTTGAAATTCACAGTGTTTAGGAGCCATGCCGCTAATCGAAGTGATTTGGGATCTAGATGTAGCACTTGTCCCTGGGACATCATCAGAAGAGATGGAATGGGACGCAGGAGAATAGGTGGCGTCTCCGAAAGGAGGAGAAGTTCTGTGAACCAATGTTGACTAGGCCACAATGGGGCTATTAGGATCATCCTGCAGGGCTCTGTTTTGATCTTCATGAGCAACCGTGGCAGGAGGGGAATCGGCGGAAAAGTGTAGGCAAAGATGCCTGACCATGCCATCAAAAATGCATTCCCCAAGGATCCTGGTTGGCGATGCCAACTTGCGAAGTACCGGCATTTCTTGATCTGTGCTGTTGCAAAGAGGTCCACTGTTGGCCTGCCCCATTTGAGAAAAATGCTGACTAGAGTTTGTTGATGGACCTCCTACTTGTGGCAGGCCAATTTGAGCCTGCTTAATGTGTCTGCTGTCGTATTCTGATCCCCCGGAAGGTGTTCCGCCTTCAGAGAGATTCCGTTCTGCAACGCCCATTTCCAGATGCACTGAGCCTCCTGAGAGAGGGGAAAGGGCCTCGTGCGGACTTGCTTGTTGAGATAATGCATTGCCGTTGTGCTATCCGTTCTGACCAACACCGTAGTGTTCCTCATCTTCGGCAGGAATGCCTGCAATGCCAATCTCACTGCCCTGAGCTCCAGCAAATTGATGTGAAGATGCTGGTCTTGACACTGCCAACGCCCACTGACCTGGATGTCTTGCAGGAAGGCTCCCCCATCCTTCCAGGGAAGCATCAGTGATCATGTGCAGAGCCGGCATTGTGAGAAAAGAGACCGACGGAAATATTTTGACGTCGGGTCCACCAAGAGACGGCCTTGATCATGCCTGGCGTGACTGTAATGACATCCTCGAAGGAACCTACTGCCTGACACCATTGCAAATCCCGCTCTTCCTGTAATGGACGCATTCTTAAATCGGCAGAACGGGATAAGAGGGATGCAAGATGACATTGTTCCCAGAAGCGACTTGTAACAGCGAACTGAAAGCGACTATTTTTGCAAATGATCAGGCCAGTGATATCAGTTTCGCTTGCTTCTCGAGAGAGGGAAACGCTTTGTTTATTGTGGTGTCCAATATTGCTCCTAAGAAGGTGATACTTGTGGAAGGGCGCAGAGATGACTTTTCTTCGTTCAGGGTCAGGCCTAGCTCGGCGAACAGTCTTGTCCATGCTTCTGCAGACGACTGACTGCTGCGTGTGAGGGTGCTTTGATTAGCCAGTCGTCCAGGTAAGGAAACACTTGATGACTTTGCTTCCTCAGAAATGCTGCTACTGGAGCCAGACATTTGGTGAATATTCTTGGAGCCGATTTGAAGGCAAGCGGCAGTTCCTTGAACTGGTAATGGCTTCCAACTATGGCAAACCAAAGGTACTGCCCGTGGGAGGGATGGATGGAGACGTGAAAATATGCATCTTGTAAGTCTAAGGTGGTCATCTGATCCCCTGGGTTTAGAAGTAATAAAATGTCCTGAAGAGACCATGCAAAAGGACTGTTTCTTGAGATAGGTGTTGAGAGTTCTTAAATCTAGGATTGGACGCCATTGTCTTAAGTTTTTCCGTACCAGGAAGAAACGGGAATAAAACCCCTTCCCTCTGAGAATTTTGCACCGGTTCTATTGCTCCTTTTTCAGAGCATTGCAAGACACCATCCCCCCCCCGGAAATCTGTGGAAAGGTGGGAACAAAAATAGCCGGGGCCTGAAGTCCGTCATTGGCGTCATGAGGTATCTTTTCCCTGATGTCCTGCTCTTCCTCTGGGGGTAGATTTAGAATACGCCCCTGACTGTGGCTGTCGTTTAACATACTGCAGTCGATAAGGTTGGGAAGATGTAGCATAGGAGGGATACCTGTACTGCTGATATCCACCTCTATAGGAAGGATGGCCCCTTACTCTAACTCCCCTAAAGGGCACTCTCAGATATTGAAGCGTCCCAAACGCCTTCGCTGGTATCTTTCTTTATATCTTGCAGTGCATTGTCAGTGTGCTTTCCAAATAAAGCTTCTCCATCGAATGGAAGGTCTAGAATCTTATTTTTCTCTTCTGGCCTAAACGAAGTAGCTCTGAGCCATCCTTGACGGCGCAATACAGCGACCTGGATGCTGTAGTAGCGATATCTATCGCACAATCTATAACCTCCGCAGATGTTCTTTCGCCCTCTTGGAAAATTTGTCACTTCCGATTTGCTGTCTTCAGGAAGTTGATCCACATATAGAGTCAGGTCGCACCACATTTGTCGATCATATCAACCCAGAATGGCAAGGGCATTAGCCGCTCTGACCATTAGAGCGGACATCGATGAAAAACGCTTACCAGCGTTATCCAATCGCCTGCCTTCCCTATCAGGTGGCGTGGTGATGGGCGCAGAAGGGTTCTTGGTTTTCCTCTGTGCTGCCTGAGAGATTACAGAGTCCGGTTTGGGATGACCCACCAAGCAGGACAAAGCATCCTCTGGAGCCTTGTGTTTCTTTTCCAATCTGGATAGCACTGGTGTCACTGTCGCTGATGTCTTCATGACCTCGAGTCCTTCCTCCCATATATGACTCACAATAGGGATTGCCATCACTGATTTTCTAAAGGGCTCTTTAAAATCATATCAAAATCAGTCAGTTTGGGAAGCTGGCATTGGTAGATTAAATCTCTTGGCTGCCCTTTCTAGTAAGTTGTGAAAACCACCAATATCTTCTGGTGGCAAGTCAACGGGCACCGGAGAAGAAGGCGTGGGAATGAGATAGTCGTCCCACTCTCTATGCGGATCTCAGAGTTCTCCCTCTTCCTGATCATCCGTAGTTCCCGGATCTTATTGAGGAGCTGATGGAGGTGATTTCTGTAGAGGTTCCGCCTGCAAAATTTGAAGCCTCTTCGGAGTAGACAGAATAGAAAGTGCCCGAGGAACTAATGTATGTTGTTCCGGAGGTGCAGGTGTCGGAGGAAATCTTTTCCTAAAGTCAGCTAACATAAATTGCAGGTCTGATAGCAACGATAAAGGCACGCAGACTACCTCTTCCTATTAATCCCGATGAAATTCCTGCTGAGGAATATAGTATTGATCTTCTCCATATTCCTCCTCAAAATCATCCTCATGGCACTTAACGTGCATCTGGGATGGGCTGCTCGCGGAGCCAAAGGGACCATCATCCTCTTCTTTAGAATCCTGCTCTTCCAACAGGTGAAAAGGTAACAGAGGTGTAACCTTGCTCGGTGAGGTAACTTCAGGTGTAATCTGTCTTTTTCTCCTCTATTTTTCTGGTGTTTTTTCCGTCGACGGTACCGCCGCCACTGCCATCGTCGGAGAAGCAGATATTGGCGATTTGGAAACCTAAAGCGACGGTATAACTGCCATAGATGTCGTTGTTGCTGTCTGCACTGTTGTAGATGTCTTCATAGCCGTCGTCGCCACCCCCGGCATAGTCGACGGTTTAGTCGTCGACAGTTTACTCAACGGTAACAATGTCTTCATCGACGGAGTCATCTACACTGCCATCGACGCCGGAGCTGTACTCGCCTTCTGCTTAGACGTTGAAGACTGGATAACATCCGCACTCGTTGACGACGGTGAAGGCTTCTTCGACGGTCCCGTCGACGATGGAGTTTGTCAACGGCTTTTCTTCAGGAGGCACAGAAGGCGGCTTTTTGAAAGAATGCCTTTCCGTGAAGAGTGTATAAGAAGGCGCAGAACTTGCCTTTTTTGATTGTTTGTCCCCCGAAGAATGTCCCTTTCTCTCCTTTTCATGTTTGTGGGGAGATTTTGAGGGACCCATGAGAGGTCTTTATAAGGGCCTTTTTTGGACGCTCATCAGAAGAATGCTCGTGAGGTGATCTTCCCCTCTTATGGGACCTCCTGGATGTTGAAAAGGATGCCCCATCACTGTCCTCACTCAAAATCACAGTCTTTCTGGCTTAGAATTTCTGGAGCCATATAAGAAGGCGCCCCTCTCGATCCCTCAAGGTTTTATTAGAAAAGGTACAACATACCTTACACTCCTTTGCCTTATGGTTGGGATAAAGGCAATAAATACAGTCATTGTGAGGGTCGTCTGGTATGAAGCCTTTTCTTAGAGCAGGTGGCACAGGCTCTAAAAAGACTTTCTCCTTATCGGACATGGTTATGCAAGAATCTTGAAGCCCAGCACTGAAGATGGTCCTGCAGTAATAAAATGCTGATTTGAAGTAAATAACTTTATCCAAATTCACTGAAGTAGAAGAAATTGACCAGAGCTCAGAGGAGACACTAGCGCAACGTGCGGTAGAAAATCTGAGGGTCTAAGGTTCTCTCAGAAGTGTTCGAGGGTGAGAGGTCCTGATTGGTTCAAGAATTACTTTTGTTCTCTTTTACAAAACGACATATGTTAACAAAACTGAAATGGGCCTAGGCCTGGTTTCTGCTTTGTATTTGTTTAGCATTGCTATTTTGATGTACCGGGGACTCCCATCTCAACGACGGGGAATGATTCAAGCAAGTGAACCTATGAAAGTTCCAATACTGGAGTAAACCTGTATTCGAGAAAACCATTGCTGCATCAATAGTGAAAGAAGTGTGTTCTCCTTCCTTAAGGATAGCTCTTGCTGTCTCTCCTTTTTATCTTCTGGAATGAGTTCAATTAATGGTGCAGCTTCATGCCACATCTGGCGATCATAGTGCCCTAAAATTACCAAAATATTGGAATACTTAATAAAGGTCGCTGCTACAAATGATGTCCTTTCACCCAAATTATCTATAGGCCTGCTATCTCTGAGTGGTGGACCAGAAGATGGTGCAATTGGATTTTTGGTTCTTTGAGATGCTGAAGAGATAACAGAATCCGGATTAGTATGCCTCGTGAGGCACGCTGGAGCGCAGTCTGGACTGGAGCTTTATACTTCTTCTCCAGACAAGGTATCAGCGCTAGAATCATGGCCAGAGTTTATTAACTTAAGGCCTTCTGACTATACAAAATGTAATATTGGTATTGTCCTTACAGACTTCCACGTTTGTTCCTTAAAGTCATAAAGAAAACAATGTTGATAAACAGGATTCATTGGCAAACTGAACTTTTTGCAGCTCTTTCTATTAGAGAATGAAATCTGAAAATATCTGTGGTATCCTGTGGAACAGGATATTCACCTGTTGAAATAATTACATCCCCTGCAACATCATCTTGTCCTGCATCATCTTGCAGAAGTTCACCGTCCTCCTAATCGATATTTGAATATAGAGTTATTGGAGTTATCATTCATGTCTTTAGACGCTGGAGAGGGACCAGTGGTCTTTGAACTGCTCTAGGAGATGGCTCCTTTGCCAGTGAAGGAATTAGCGATTGGTTTCTAGGAGGAGAATTAGGCAAAGGATTATGTGGCAGAAGATTATTAGCTCGATATTGCAGTAATACTTTTTATATAGTTTCCATCACCTATACAAACATAATCAGACATTTGAACTACGTCAGGCTGTCTATTGTAAAGGCAATCAATAAGACCATCAAAGAGGAGGAATATAATCCTGTTGAGTCATATTCTGAATACCATTCATTTTCCTCCCTGTACCCTTCAAAGTCCAGGGCATATTTCACATTAAATTGTGTTGGACTATATGCAGTTTGCGAGGCATAGTCACTAGCCTCTTCCTCCTGATCGGATTGGAAAATCTGAGCTGGTAGTAATGAGGACACCTGTAATGGTCAAAATGTGTCAGATTCCTCTAAAACTGCTGTTGGCTGTCGCTGGCGATGGCACCATCAAGACAATCAGCGGTGTTGTCGCCACCGACAGTGTAGTGGCCACTGTCAAAGTAGTCATTCGATGGATCTGCTACTGCCATCTATGGGATCAGCGTAGACGTTGAAGGTACCTTAGAGGCGAATGGTCTCTACGTAGACTGTCATTGAAGCAGGCGTCATTTCTGAAAATAGTATTTTTGAAGATCTTTTCATCATAGCCGGTTGCTCCATGGATTTTGATTTAGGGTAAGGTTTTCTATGCTTAGTGGTAGAAGAGGTGGTTCCAAGAACTGTACCAAACAAGTCCAATTCAGGAAACTAAATAAGTATTTTTTGCGCTGCCTTCTTGAAGTGCTTGGAAGAGCACTGTTGACGGAATCTTCTCCTGAAGAGGGGGCATCTCCTTTAGAAATAGAAAAAACAAAATCACCTTAGCCATCAGATGCAATGCCAACCTTCGTTCTCTGAGGGATTTAGATGTAAAAGTGTGACAAATGTCACATTCAGCCACCTTATGACTTGGATGAAGGCAATAAATACATTGAGAATGAGGATCATCAATGTAAATCTTCTTAAGGCCACAAGATGAACAGGGTTTGAAAAGTGATTTCTTCTTTGTCAGCCGTGTGACAGTTGGCTGCCAGATATAAAGCTCTCCTTGGCCCAGAACATGATAGAATTCCCCTAAAAACAACTTACAGAACTTAAGCTGAAGATGGGGCTCAAATTCGGGGCAGATAAAGAGCATAACGAATTTAAGGTTCAGTGAGATGTCAGAGCAGATC
The DNA here is from genome assembly GCA_963921515.1 of Calotriton arnoldi. Classification (NCBI taxonomy): domain Eukaryota; kingdom Metazoa; phylum Chordata; class Amphibia; order Caudata; family Salamandridae; genus Calotriton; species Calotriton arnoldi. The sequence continues at coordinate 1,612,806 of CAWUFW010000087.1, forward strand.
TCTGCCAGGGTACTCCCACACAACGTGCAGCAGATATCTGACCTATGGTGGCCCCTCGGGGGGAGTAAGAGTGTAAGCTTCCACCTCATGGGGCAAAGTTTGGAGTCTTTCAAATGAGGTGGATGTGCTACTAAATATACAATGCAGCTTCAGGTCTAACACCATTTTACACTGTTTACTGCTATTTTGATATGCAGGGCATTTCCAGCCTGATGAAGGAGAATGATTAAAGCATGTGAATATTTATAAAAGATAGTGTTGGAGACGCACTTCTCCTCATCTTCCCTCTATGGCAGATGGGTTTCCTGAACATTTCACATGCCTGTTAATTTTAGATAAATAACATGAAGAAACGTCTAGTGGTAAACACCAATCTCTTCTCAAAGCTCTAGATCTATCAAAGAATGAATTAAGAATATCATTTGTATATGGGATGAATAACCTTAAATAATATTTCACTGATAAATGATCTGGTAAATCTTGTCAATCAAAGCATTTTTAAAATGGCTCAGTTTGTCATTTTATTTTACTGCAGTAACAGGCACACATTTAGTTTCTGGCCAGGTTAGCGCTAAAGGGCATTATTGACTTTATTTTTTAGTAAACGTTTCAAGCATCTCTCTCCAGACCTGCTGTTAGGAACCCTCTTTTAGGCAGGGTTTTCTTTTGATGTTCAAAGATCATCACTATAGTGCTAAAAATCATAGTTCCGGCTGGCCTGTTCCCATGGGGAACAGGGTCAAGACTGATTTGCATATGGCTGGGTCTGAAATGGCATGGGGAGCAAATAAACAATGGATTTAGGCCCAGATCTCTGAACTGGGGTGAATGACATAGAATGCATCATTCTGTCCATCAACTGTTCTTTTTGCATTTGTCACCCCGAGTGGGACGGGTATGCCCAGACGTGGGTCCTGTGCTCTCCATGCCACTGGAGTCAAGCTAGCCGGGGTGATACCCGAAACCGGTCCCAGGATGCTTGTTTCCAGTCCAGGGAGGACCTGGCAGTTCGTGCTGGACTGTTCCCATGGGGAACAGGGTCAAGACTGACTTGCATATGGCTGAGTCTGAAGTGAATGTCATGGGGAGCAAAAAAGAAAATGAGTTACTTACCTGTAACTACGGTTCTCCAGTATTGGTATCTTTCATAGATTCACATGCTTGAATCATCCCAGTCGTCGTAGTGGGAGTCCCACGGTATACATATAAAAGCAGTAGATAAAATTACCATAGGCTACCATGCAATGAAAAGTCAGTGCCATAGCCTATCCACCTTCTTTTGTAAAAAAGAACCAAATCCAACCAGGCGACGGCACCCTCTAGAACAATCCCAAGAGAGGCTAGGTTCCTCAGATTTTCCAGCACAAGTGTGCAAGTATAAACCTTAGAGAATAAAGTAAGCCTCTCCGGGGAGGAGGGTGGGTCGCATGTGAATCTATGAAAGATACCAATACTGGAGAACCGTAGTTAAAGGTAAGTAACTCATTTTCTTCTCCAGTATTGGATCTTTCATAGATTCACATGCTTGAATCAGAAAGCTAGCAGTTTCCTAAACATGCATGTTTAACAATATTGTATTATCACCTTTGTACCTTAAAGGATGGAGGGCTATAACATACATGCTAGAATAGGAACATTCATAATGAGAGAACATTTAACATCATATCAAATGATAAGTATATAAAAGCTGTATAAAAGTTTATACATATAACAGATAACAAAGAATACCTCTAAAAATAGAGGCCTACCTTATTGAAATAGATGGCGCAAGACTGCCTGTCCCACTGCTGCTTCGCTGTAAGATGCCATGTCCAGGCAATAGTGCCGCGTAAAGGTATGAGCATTCTTCCAGGTAGCAGCACGGCAAATCTTGTCCAGAGGGACGCCAGCAAAGAGGAGCAGCAGAAGAAGAAGATACTGCTCTTGTGGAATGCACCTTGGTTTTGGTGGTAAGCGGTTTACCCGCCTTCAAATGACAGTTGAATAGTAGCAGCAATCCAACGTGTGACAGTTCTTTTCGTAACAGCAGATCCTAGCTTAACAGGTCCATAGGATACTAGGAGTTGATCTGTTCTGCGCAGGTGCTTTGTTCTTTGCAAATAGAATTTAAGGCATCTTTTTACATCTAAAGAGTGAAGAGATTTCTCCGCTGGAGACGAAGGATGCGGGAAAAAGGTGCACAGAATTACTGGTTCATTAAGGTGAAACTGGGATGGCACCTTTGAAATAAATTTAGGATTTGTTCGTAACATCACAATCCCCTGTAAAACGTAAGAAAGGCTCTTTGATGGTGAAGGCTTGGATTTCACTTACTCTTCTAGCTGATGTAAGCGCGAGAAGCAAAGATACTTTCCATGAGAGAAATTTGAGCTCTATCTTGTGGATCGGCTCAAAAGGCGGCTACCTTAATTGTGACAAGACTATATTAAGACGCCATTCAGGAGGAGGAGGCCTGATAGGAGGAAAAGTTCTGAAACGGCCTTTCATAAACTGTTTGATGATGCGAGCAGAGCAAAGAGAAGAAGCGTCTGATGTCCGTCTATATCGAGAGATGGCCGCAAGATGAACTCTTATTGAAGCATAAGCCAGACCTGATCTTGCCCGAGATGAAAGATAAGGCAGGATTTTTTCTGGGGAAGAGTCAAAAGGGTGAGTACCATTACGATGGCACCAAGAACAAAAACGTTTCCATTTCAGTCTATATGTTTTTGACGTAGACTCAGCTCTTGCCCTGGACAAAATAAATTTACAATTCTGAGGGATGACTAAATCCTTGTACTCATTGTGCTCAGGTTCCAGGCATGCAATTGCAGAGAAGCTGGATGAGGATGCAGGATCTGTTCCTTGTTCATCGTCATCAGTGTGGCTGACGAAGGAAGGCGATCAGGACTGGACTGCGACAGCAGGAGAAGCTCCGTGAACCAGTGTTGACGAGGCCAACGTGGAGCAATGAGGATGAGTTGGCACGGTTCCCTCTTCATTTTCATCAACACTCTGGAGATCAGAGGATATGGGGGAAAAGCATACGCAAAGATTCCTGACCATCTGATCGAAAACGCATTCCCCCCATGACCCTGTCTGAGGTTCCCTGCTGGCAAAGAACCAGCATTTCTGGTTCCCCTGAGACGCAAATCGGTCCAAGTTGGGTGATCCCCATTTTTAGGTCTCGCGCCTAGCGTTGCAGTGCGTAGCACTGCTCGCGCAGCGCGAGACCTCTAGAAAGGGCTTCTGAAAGCTACCCACACGCTCGTGCGTGTGGTTTTGCTTTCCGAAGCCCACATTGGCTGTAGCGTGGTTTTTTTTCGGAAAAACGGCCCGCGATTGGGCAAAGGCGGGCGCATGTCCCGCCTTTACCGCACCCATTCCCGACGGTGGCCAGCACGCGCAGCAGCGCGCGTTCGCCTCGCTGCCATGCTCCCTCCCCCCGCTCCTCTGTGGTGCGCGCGCACCACTGTTTAGTTTCATGTTTTTAGGTCTCGCGCCTAGTTTGTTTTTTAATAGCGATCGCTTTCAGTTTCGCGATCGCTTTCACTGCCGCTTGTTTATTTTGAAGTAACGGTGAACATTGAAAAAGAATGTTTCCGAAATTTTGGAGCGCTCCGAGGTCATCTCCTAGCGCTAGTTCTTGTCGCCACAATGAGAGGCCCTACCTAGGAAGCGGCCCGGAGAGAGTTTTATCAGTGTGTGCCTGGGGATTCTTATGTAGTTTAAACTACCCTAAAAATGAATTCAAGACTACAGACTCTTCAAAGGAAGGGCGCTCTGTCGGGTACGGGCAAGGGCTTGCACAGTACATTTGCCTGTATCCACCTGGCAGAGTGCGCCCTGATACCCGCAGGGCCCACCTGCCCGCTCCTTTACAAAGGCACAGCCACACGTCTCTCTCCCCGAGGTGCCCGCAGAGTGTGACAGGCTTTTTCCAGAAGGGCTCGATGTCCTCGGTGGCTGGTGCCCCACACCAGGGTCAGCTGTGGGGCCCCCACCCAGAGTCTGCTCGGAGCCTATTAACCCTCAGGCAGGGTCTCTGGAGGACCCTGCTTCCGTCCGTTTCATCCTTTTTAAAACTCACAAACCCCGAATTTTAGCCTGTGGAAAGCAGATCACAGAGGAAGGTGCAGTGGCGCCGAGATTTACAGCTGCAGTTTTAACAGCGCAGCTCCCACTTAAAGCCCTCTCCTCGGCGCAGCGCACAGTACGTTTAAAGTGCGCCTCCTTTTATTGTACAGTCACATCTGGGCCAACCGCATTAAGGCGCGTGGTCTTCAATTGTAAACAACGCGACATAAGTTCACGAGGAAGTTATTCGGGGAACTGAACAGGACGCGGGGTCTCGCGTGCACCAGACCCCAGTCCAGGGGGCACGACCCATGCCTGTGTAGTCCTTATGTTTCACACGGTGCCCCACTGCAGATGAGAAGTTCAGACACCCCAGTGCACAGCATATCCACACTGTATAACATGTGGCGTATCCACGCAGGGTCTGCACACTGGTGCTGTGCTCTCACAGGCTTAAATAAGTTATCCTAAATCACTGTCACATTTGCCACAAGTTGCGCTACGCCTGCGCCCGTGCAAAAGTCTAGTAGCTATTACGGCCCCAGGCGTATCTGCGAAAAGGTAGTCTAAAACCAGCATACGACACTTTGGATTAAGTCTTTATGAATTATCGTTATTTTTATACATGTTGTAAGAAAAGAAGTATTTGGTATACGCTTTACGGCCCCCCGCAAATCAACGACTAAGTTCTAGGTATCACTTTCATTGAGTTTAACGCGCTTTGTGACTTCGGAACGCGCAAACTGCGATTCACGGGTGTTCATTCATGTTACTCTTGTTTCAAATCATTTTTTAAATCATTTTATAAGCCCTATGGTTAGGAAAAGAAACAATACACGAGCCCAATCAAAAGTAAAATTTAAATCAGTTTGGAATAATTTAAATCAACACAAAAAACCCCACAAAATACTTGTTTTTAAATGATTTAATAATTTAAGAAAATACATTTACCATAGAAGTAATCGAACCAACTATGTTTAGTCACACTTTTAAACAGAGGCAGGCTTGGGCTATTTTGATCTCAGGAAACGCCGTCGAGTAAGCAACAAGAGAAACATTAATGTGTGGTGAGTACTATATGTAGGGTTATTGTTGTATTTATTATGAGCATTATTATGGCTATTATTATTCTCACTGTTTTATTCATTTGACTATAATGATTATGAAAGTTGTATCTGTACCATTAACGATATAATAATAACAACCAGAATAATTACAACAGCAATATTATTATTAACAATGATAATACTACTTCTAATAATATTAATAATACTATTACTAACTCGTCTAATTTGTGTTGCTTTCATCATTCTTCTGGATATTGCAAGTGACGAAGGGTCTCTCTGACGCGGTGCCATACCCCTTTCTCTGCTTGTGTAAAAGCACACAAATTTCTGAGTTACCGTCCCTGTCCTGACCGTGTGTAGGCTTGGGGGTGTTTTATTTCACATAATACACGATTCGCCACCCAGGCCAACATCTATCATCTAGCCATTGCCACCTGAATGTATAACTAGTTTATATTTCACACTAGGAGTGTGTGTTTTGGATTTGGGCTCGTAAATTCATTTCCAATTCTAGGTCTTGATATCGCAGGATTATATGTTATTCTTGATTTTAATGAGTACACAATAAGTGGCCATGCACACAAAATACTGTGCCATGGCTGTGACTAGTTAAAACATAACTAGTAGACGCTACTTACCCGTGAACATCATGCTTGGGCCATAGGTGAGCAAGATGGCCGTGGTGTGTCACGCGCAGCGGCTCGAGCTCCATCCCTAGTGGGGCCACCACATTCGCCCGGACTAAGCATGCGCATCACGACAAAGTGGACCTGGTGAGCGAGAACTTCAACTGCGTTCTACAGAAACACGCTCCTATACGTTCTTATCCAAACCACAAGGTGTACGTTTATATTCATATATTTTTATTTAGGTGTTTTATGCAGCGCTACCTGTCACGTTCTGGCACCTTGGCGGTCTTTTGCAGTAGAGCGACATAAAGTTGGAAGGTCTGATGGGGGCGGAGGCGCTACTCTCTGGGTATAGTTTTTTTTATTTTATTTTTTATCTAGAACGCATATGAGTATCAGAGACAATCTTCATCACTGGCGGGTGGTGACGCCTTTTTCCAGGCAGCTCACGCTAAGAGAGAAATAAAGACCGAGCCCCTATCGAGATATTGGAGTATCCATCGGACTACAGCGGGATTGGAATTGGATGAGTCTATAAGCCTGGAGAAGTTCTGAGATATGATTTTCTTTTTTGGTTTGAAACGTGCTTATAAACTCAAAGACCGTTTTTACATGCTTGTTATAAGAACGTTTGTGCTAAAGCCCCGTGAAGACCTCCTTACTCATGTAAACATCGGACTGCATTTAAGGTGCATTCATTTAGCAAATAATCACGAGTTTGTAATGCGCGGCGCGCGCCTCAAACATGTACACATTCGTTCTTTAGCATTGCCCGGCTTGTGAGAAGCTGTTAAGTACACATAGTCCGCGATTGGCGACACGATGTTAAGCGCTTTGAGCCTCTTAAGAGGTAAGGAAGCGCTACATCATTACCAGTAAACAGTAAAATCTCTTTTTTCACTGAGACAAAAGCACACCTAAATTCTCCACATTTGCCAAAGTGCTCCTACTTGAAAACTTTCTTTCTTTAGTATATATATATATATATATATATATATATATATATATATATATATATATATATATCCAAAACACCTCCAGCGAACAGAAGGAAGGGGCCACACAGGGAAAACAGGAACCAGTCTTTAATTGGACAGCAGTATAGGCATAATATATTTCGGCACAATTGCCTTCCTCAGATGCCGCTGCTACTCTGAAAACAGCAACACGCCTCAGCTTTAAATAGTTCTGCAGTCCTCCTGAAATTGAAAGGACACACCTCCCCTGTCATGTAATCGCTCACCTGCTGTAGGTCGGCAAGTCCTACAGCTCCCAGAATCCATCATCCCTGGGCAGGTGGTGCGTGGGGAAACTTGTGAAATGGAGTGCTCACTCGATGCTTCTGAGCACATTGTTTTTCATGGAATCACGGCCGCTCATGCCGTGGAGAAGAGCACCACTCGCAAACATGGGAGGCTGTGGGATGGAATTACTCCGCACCCGTGCAGCATGGCGCCTTACTGCTACAGAGCTCCCCTTTCACAATTCCCCTTCCTACCAAAGGTATTTCAATGACTGTGAAAACTGGCAACATTGCACTGAACCTACGATAGGATATTAATTTGGACACCTCCATATGTACTACATCTCCCAGCACACTGTTGTGCTGACGAATTTGGCCACGCCCACTGAGGGATGTATATTAAATAAAGGTTGGCTAAGATGGAGGTGGCTGATCAGTGGTTGTTTGCCAGCCTGTGATGAAGAGGCGTATTGGCCTCGAAACGCGTCGGCAGAGGCAGATTTGAATTTTGGGAATATGCAAAGGGAGCTGCAGCGAGGCTTTACAACTGGATGGTGAAGGCGCCATGGAGTGCTCACTCGATGCTTCTGAGCACATTGTTTTTTATATATATATATATATATATATATATATATTTACAAAAGTGTATAGAATTCCAAGTATATTGTTTGCATTGTTTATATAGCCTTTGCCGTCATCGGTCACGAATAGAAAGTTCTCTTAAAATGATAGTCATCAGACTGAGCGTCTACAACGGGGTACCAGATGCTGTGACATTCTAAACATCAAATGTTGTCATTCCACCACAAGAATTAATTCGAACATTCCTTACAACTTTATGTTACGGGTTCGCATTGGGACGAGCAGCCGACAGCCAGGGGGACCTGGAAATGGGAGGGTGAGATACAAGCAGACAGGGCACAAAGTGTGGGACTTGGTAAGCGGGCAGTACTTTTGGTGTGAAACACCGAATAACTCACACGCAGTATACACGTAACACGGTGCATGCTGAAAGCCAAACTTAAATCCATTTATTTGTTTACTTATTTGAACTTCTGGACTTCCAGCACGTGAGATATTCACAACATTAAAAAAACAAGCATTTGCAATGCAATAGGTCTCGCATTTATGCGAGTTTAAGCTATTGCCATTGTAAATGACAATATCTTTTATTTTTTTATAATGGCAGCACTCGCGCTTTCGCTGTAAACATCTTGAGCTAAAGCGCGGGTGCCGTGATTGCTTCAAAAGTAAAGAAATAGAAAAAATGTTTGTTTCTATTTCTTTACTTTTGAAGCAATCGCGGCACCCGCGCTTTAGGTTAAGATATTTATAGCTAAATCGCGAGTGCCGTGATTTAATTCCAGTGCGAAAGTTCTCGCATTACTAAAAGTTTGAGCTATTGACGTTGCATTAATATTAGCAACGCCAATAGCTCAAACTTTCAGTAATGCGAGACCTGTTGCATTGCAAATGCTTGTTTACTGTTGAGTTCTCTGATGCTACCCCAGACATTGCCTGCAGAAAGCCCAAAATGCGTACAATCTCTCATGCTTTGCAAAACACCTATTGCGCCTGTCTTTACAAGTTCAAAACGATCCTGGCTTGCAAATATTTGTCTCTTTCATAGCTATCTGATTCCCAAAAAAAGGGCCACTTTTATGTAAGTGGCTGCGCATATTTTCTGTCTCTGACGGACCCTGAGCACCACAAAAGCATAGTGCCTATATAGGCAACACTCCCCACCCAAACCAAAGCATGCATGATGGAATAAATAAATACACAACACAACTTTAGTTTGGGAAAATATTGCTGCAGGTTTATTCCACACAAAAGTATGCAATATGGTGGGTTATCTTACGGGCGATCCAAGGGCAGGCAGCGGTGACTAACCTATGCTGCCCTGCCCGCCTGATGAGCCAAAAATGCACTGTGGCGAACCCAATCAGTGCTATGAATTATGGAGTGATCCCATTCCCTAGGATCACGTGACCCATTGGACCATCTTACTCACGCCCCTTTCAGGGCGGAGCGTTGCAAGGCAAGCCCCCGGTTGTTCAGGCCCACAACCGCCCTAAGGACTAGCGGGGTGCCAACAAATTTCTTCCAGGGACCTCCCATGAGGACTCCTGGGATTTGGCACTGGCACCCCTATTGTGCTCCTGCAGAGGTACCCTTCTGCCTCCAGATCGCCCTGTAACTCAGACGGCGTGTCTGGCGCAAAGAGGGCGCCAGGAAGGCAGGGGGAGGTATAAGTACCTTCCCCCAACCCTCTGTGCGCCGTAAGTGACACGTCCCGCGCGCCGTGCTGAGGGACTCCTCCCCGAGTCCCCCAACTAGAGGGGTGATGGTTGTGCCTAATTGACACTAAGGGGGCCGCCCTTTTAGGGTGGCCCACTGCGTGGGCCGCGGGCAGCCGCAGAGCCCTCGTTCCCTAACTACCGAGCAGGGCAAACGCAGGTAGACGGCGCCTACCCACTCTTTTCACTGGGTGGAAGCAGTCTACCCTACCTAGAAGTTGGCCCCACAGAAATATGCAAAATTTGTCCCGGTACAATCTTCAGACACCAGGACACTTCGGCAGTGCCTGCACGGTGTCTGCTTTCCTTTGGAGCAGCAAAGTGCAGACGGGGAGGGGCCTTATCATCTTCCAGCTGGGCCTATAACAAAGGTCAATGTTAAGGGTCCATCAGGCCTCCTTTTGTTGGAGTATCCTGGCTGGGAGCTACTGGGAGCCTCACACCGAAATGCAACAGTGGGGAAACAAACGCGTACAGCTTGTCACTTCACAGGTACTTGAGAGGCATGCTTTTGATTTTATTCATTATACATTGACAATAAATCATGTGTGTAAATCAATGTGTAAGGTGTGCTACATAAGACTGAAGGTTATAAGGTGTAGAAGCCACATGTCTGTCATAGCTCACTGTGCTATATTAGAAGGATTACAATTTATGAACTGCAAGTAACAAAAAGATATGTGTTAAGAGCAGTTACCCACTTATCCATTTACATAAAATAAAACTCTGTCATCTGCATGTTATATGCTGTGCTTTACATGAGACATACCTTCTATGCTACTTTGATTCAAAACTGGGACTAGACAAAACACAGATCTCTCCAGCAAATACGTTAACCTCCAGAGTTCTCTACCATTATTATTATTCCCTGAGATTTAGTTGGGACACAAATATCTCTGCAGCAGGTGCATTAACCCCTTAAGATATTTAAAATGCAGACTTTGCAGCCAATTAAGCTGAACCGATTTACTGCTACATTTCTCCTTGTTGCCAATTTCTTTGTGGCAGGGTTTTAAAAAATAAATGTATAAGTGGAGGTCCAGATTTTGCATCTGGGTTATGTCACTTTTTTGGCTCCACCCGACGCAAAATCTAATTTGATAAATATTGTAATGCGCTCAAATGTACTCATGATAGACCTGCTAAACATATGTGTGCGTCTTAAGATCTGATGTCACTTCCTGTGATGCTATGTCACATGCTGTGATATCGCGTGCCATGATGTCACTTGCATATTGCCTAACTTGGTTAGTTCCCCCACTTCTTTTTTAGAACTTGTGCCCTGCTACCGAACAAATGTGATTTTCTTTTGTCTAACACAAAAACACCACACTTTCACCAGCTTGTATGTTGTTGTCCCTATTGCCCTTTAGTTGTTTTTTCAAACAAACACATTTTAGGGTACTCCTTTTTATTTTTTCAAAATCGTCAATCTTTGGATTATTGCTCCAAGCAGGTCGTCCCACTTTTGTCTTAAGAAATAATTGTGTCATATTTGTTGCTGTAATTCTTGGTATTTGTCTAAGTAAAACGGACGTACCATTACTAATTGCATCCACTCCCTCGGCCCCTTCCTGTTATATGATTCTGCTACTCAGTCACAGTTAATACTTCGTGTGTTTCTCGTTAATTATTTTGTCAGCACTAATCAATAACTGTAACTAGGTAGTTGAAAGTATTTTGAATATCAAGGTGTAATGATTCAAACTGTTAATATATATAACAAGCATTTGCAATTCAATAGGTCTCGCATTTGCGAGAGTTTGAGCTATTTTTATTGTAAATGACATTGCCTTTTATTTATGTTTTGGTTTTTGAAACATAAATAAAAGCCATTGTCATTTACAATGCCAATAGGTCAAACCCACGTAAATGCGAGACCTATTGCATTGCAAATGCTTGTTTAAATATGCGGTTGAGAACCGTTTGGTCTAGTTCCCACTCGTGATTCGATTGATTTAACCTGCTCAATGTGTCTGCTAGGTTGTTTTTTATTCCTGGGAGATGCTCCGCTTTGATGGTTATCTGATGCTGTAATGCCCATTCCCATATCTTTTGAGCTTCCCAAGATAGAATCGGGGATCTTGTCCCTCCCTGCTTGTTCAGATAATGCATGCAGGTAGTGTTGTCCGTGCGTATGAGGACTGAGGATGCTTTTATCCTTGGGAGGAATGATTGAAGGGCTAGAGAAATAGCCCGCAGTTCCAGAAAATTGATATGCATTTTGGAGCGAGAGAGTCCATTTGCCGCGTACTTGAAGGTCCTGCAGATGTGCTCCCCAGCCTTCCAAAGATGCATCTGTTGTCAGAACAAACTCTGGAAGAGGAGAAAGGAATGACAGTCCCAGAGAGAGATTGAGAGGAGATTGCCACCAAAGAAGTGCCTCCTTCATGATCGGAGTTAACCGAACTATGTTGTCGACTGATCCTGATATTTGAAGCCATTGGGTGTCTAACTGCTCTTGAAATGGTCTCATCCTCAGCCGAGCATGAGGAACCATGAGAATGGCGGAAGACAACATTCCGAGAAAGGATTTGAGGAGACGTACAGAAGCGCACTTTCTTCTGTGAAGGTAGTGAGCCAGAGACAAGATGGCGTTCAGCCTTTCCGTTGATAAGTATACCTTGTTTTGCAGTGTGTCTATTAGTGCTCCTAGAAGCGTTAACCTCTGAGAAGGAGGTAGAATGGATTTTCGAAGATTGACTGCCAGACCCAGAGAGCGGAACAGTTGTAGGCAGAAAGAGATGTCTTCTGAAGCCTGACGAAGAGAAGCTTTTACCAGCCAATCGTCGAGGTATGGGAAGATCTGTAAGCCTTTCAGCCGTAGGAACGCTGCCACAGGGGCAAGGCACTTGGTAAAAACCTGTGGAGCCGAGCGAAGGCCAAATGGAAGGACTTTGAACTGATAATGCGCGCCTGCCACGGAGAACCGTAGAAATTTGCAATGCTTGGGGTGAATAGGGATATGGAAGTAGGCAACTTCCAGATCCAGGTTCGCTAAAAAATCTGAGTGGTTCAGAAGATGTAAAATCTCCTGAAGAGTGACCATGCGAAAGGATTTCTTCAGCAGGTATTTGTTGAGTTTTCTGAGGTCTAAAATGGGACGCCAATCCCCCAGTCTCTTCTTTTTTATGAGGAAAAAAGCGAGAGTAAAAACCTTTCCCCTTCTGAAAACGTGGAACACGCTCTATTGCACCTTTTTGCAGCATTATTAAAGCCTCCTTTAATAACTGAAGATGATGAGTTCTTGATCTTTGAGGTGGGTGATGAGGTGGCGTTGTGGTGAACTCGAAGGTATGGCCATACCTTATTATATCTAGGACCCATTTGTCTGATATTTTATTTTTCCATTGATTCAGGAAATGAGCGGGATTTTCTTCCGGGAATTCAAAGGAGCGGCAGGCGGCGAAGCATCGTCACCGTTTACGGCCCGTATCTCTAGGCTGAGCCTGTTTTCGTCTAGGCTGTCTAGAGTATGCATATTGCGCGATATTGCTGTTGCTGCTGGTAGGACGGCCTGTAGGAGGTGTAGGATTGTGGTTGGTACCTTTGATAACCCCCTCGAAAAGAATAATTTCCTCTGCCCCGCGCTCCACGAAAGGGTTTTTTCCTGGAATGGAGCGCTCCTAGGGCCTCAGCCGTGTCAGCATCTGTTTTGATGGTTTGCAAAGCATCATCAACATGCTTGCCGAAGAGTGACTCGCCATCAAACGGCATATCCAAAATTTTGCCTTGTACTTCTGGGCGGAACATAGTTGCTTTCAGCCAATCCTGGCGGCTCAGAACAGCAGCTCCAGCAAGCTGGCGGAAACCCAAAGACGCAATATCCATGGACGCATCAATAATTTCGGATGCCGACCTCTCTCCAAGCAGGAGTTTCCTCGCTTCCATCTTTTTGTCTTCTGGAAGTAGATCTAAAAATTGGGCAATATCCGACCACATCCGATCGTACCTGGCTAGAATCGCAAGAGCGTTGGCAGCTCGAACAGTTGCTCCCGATGTGGTTGTAAACCTCTTTCCAATATTATCCAAACGCCTCCCTTCCTTGTCAGGTGGAGCAGTGATGGGCGTTAGAGGATTCCTCGATCTACACTGTGCAGCCTGCGAGATGACAGAATCAGGCTTAGGATGACTTGTAAGGCACGCAGGAGCATCATCCGGAGCCTTGTATTTTTTGTCAATTCTAGGTAAAACCGGAATAACAGTGGCTGGTGTTCTCATCACCTTTAATCCTTCTTCCCATGTGTGGTCAACAATAGGGATAGACCTAACCGATTTCCTGGATGTGTCTTTAAAATCATAAAGAAAGCAGTCTGATTGCTTTACTGTTAGAGATAGTTGGAAACGTGCTGCTGCTCTCTCAAAGCATGAAAGCCGCCGATGTCCTCTGGCGGAGATTCTATCATTTGAGGAGATGGAGAAGCTGGTGTAGATAGGACAGTCATCCCACTCATCCCCTGTTTGACCCTCCTTCTGAGGCTGGTTATCCTCAATCTCTCCCTCATCAGAGGTATCTGGATGCTGTTGCGGCCCACTAGTATCTCCCATCGGGGACGGTGTGGACACAGGCACAGAAGTACGAGGTGGTGTAGCAACTGGCGGTGGAGGAACAGGTGCTGAAGGAAAAAGTGTACGATAGTCTCGGATTAAATCCTGAAGATCTTGTACCATTGCAACAGGAAGGTGGACCATAGGTTCAGAAACTGGCTCCATATATTGCAGTTTTGCATGAGGAGGGGGATATTCCTGTTGATGGTATCCACCATAGTCCTAGTCTTCATCTTCCTGATACTTTACATGTAATTGGGAAAGACTATCCGCAGGTCCAAACATCCCTTCATCATCAGATTCCTCCAAGAATGTTGAAGGAGGTAAAGGAGAAATTATTGCAGGATTTTGCAAAAATTGTCTCGTCGACGGTGTCGTCGATGGATACATTGGTGTAAGCTGCAGGGAAGATGGACGCTTACGGCCAGGTGTGGAGTAGAACAACTTCGTCGACGGTAGCGGTGTCTGCATCGTCGACGAGGACATGATAGGACTGGATACAGCCGTCGTCGGTATCGTCAACGAGATTGTCGTCGCGGTCGTAGACGGAACCACCGTCGTTGACGGGATCACCGTCGTTGACGGGATCACCGTCGACGGGACCACCGACGAAAAAGTTGAAGTCGATGTTGTCGTCGACGGTACAGCACTCGTCACCTGAAACGTCGTCGACGGGACCGTCGTCGAATCAGTCGTCGGTGATGGATATTTCTTCGACGCTGATGGAGAAACTTGTTTTGAAGATGGTTTTCTCCACGACGAAGACACAGAAATTAACGCCGTCGGCGGTACAAGCTTCTTTGAGACATATCTTCATGGAATGGATAGAAGAATATTTGTCTTTAAGGCTTTTTTCCTCAGTAGGAAATGGAAGCTTTCCTTTTCTGTGAGGTAGTTTCTTCCTCATGACGAGATTTCTTTGATGCCTTCTTTTTAGAACCCTCAGGAGATTCAAGAGATCTTTCTCTCCTTTTAGGTGTTTCTTTAGATGTCAATGAGGTAGAGCTTTCCTCATCCTCAGAGAGAACATCAGATTTTGCCTTAAGTTTTTGAAGCCAAATTAGTAGTCTACCCTCCCTGTCCTTGAGGGTCTTAGTAGAAAAGGTTCTACTTATCTTGCAATCTTTTACCTTGTGTTGAGAGTAAAGGCAGTAGATGCAGCTCCTATGTGGGTCTTCAGAATGCAGCCTCTTTTTTCCCACACGATCCACACAACCTGAAGAGACCCTTCTTAGAAGATTCAGACATGTTTGAAGAAAATACTGGTAAGAAACTTGAAGAAACAGAGAAGACTGAGCAGAGCTCAGGGAGACTACCTTTCACACGACGTGCGGTAGAAAATCTGAGGAACCTAGCCTCCCTGGGGATTGTTCTACAGGGTGCCGTCGCCTGATTGGCTGTTGGTTGGATTTGGTTCTTTTTACAAAAGATGGTGGATAGGCTATGGCACTGACTTTTCATTGCATGGTAGCCTATGGTAATTTTATCTACTGCTTTTATATGTATACCGTGGGACTCCCACTACGACGACGGGGATGATTCAAGCATGTGAATCTATGAAAGATCCAATACTGGAGAAACTATGGATTTTTCCCAGATCTCTGTACTGGGGTGAATGTTTGACACTGAACAGCATTCTGTCCATCAATTGTTCTTTTTGCATAAAATCGTATTGTGGCACAACTGGGCAGCAAGAGCACTTGCGCAGCACTGACAGCAACCCGCTCACACCACAAATGCTGCTCTACTAAAAGCAAAAATCAGAAAACAGACAATATAATCCTCCCATATGACCATTTGAAACATGCCTAGCAGAATGAGTAAGAAATTAACTAAAATGCAGAAATCTATTTTAGCCAATAACACTTCTGCTTATGAACAGTCTGTTCGGATGAGAAACCAATAATTAGAGGCATAGTAACTGAAACTAATAGAAACTGTTCAACTAAATATTAATAAATTCAGGTTCAGCAGTATACACATTTCCAATTTATTTTTAGACTATGGTCTTAAGATCACGGAGTCTGGCTAACAAATGAATCACAGACACAGATTACTAAAATAGTGCCAACTGCTTACACCATGGCAGAAGTGAATCACGACGGACATGGCGTTATCTCCCCATGAGGTATCTTTTAAAAATAGAATTTAGATGGATTGTTAGCTTCTAAATAAAAGACCATTTGGTGCAAGTTTTATCTGTTACATAACAGTACTCGGGAGGCACTTTTGTTTTATAGAGCACCTCCGGCAGGCTTATATTGGAAGAATTAGCACAGCTTGACACCGTGGACTATGCCGAATTTGGTCAATCGCATGCAAACAGAGGTTTAGCAGATTTGGCAAAACTGGCTGAAAGGCTTTCTTCACAATCGTACTATGCATGTTTTGTTGCCTCCTTTTTCCATCTACTTCATTGCTAGGCTCCAAACGGCTCAATTTTATCACCGTCAATATTAAACATATATGTGAACCCACTGATTAATCCATTTCAATTTTATGGATTTAAGCAAAATCAAGCATTGAAATAATTAATGTTGCTTTCCAAAATCGAGTCAAGGATGAAGATAACCAGAGTAAAAAATAAATTTAAAAGAATTGATTCTGAACTTACATTATTACCCACCAAATGAATGTAGTTGTCTAGTATTGCTTCTTGCAAGCATATCCACTAAGAAAAAAGTTATTTTCTGTAATGGTAGTTCTTCACTATATATGTCTTTCATAAATTCACATGCTTGAATTATCCCAGTAGTCGAGCTGGGAGTAATTACATAGCAATAGTAGTCCCATGTTAAGCATAGCCCAGACGCTGTAACCATGGCTCTTGAATAGCCAACTCACATTTAAGACAAACCAAACAAAAAAAAATGCACACCCTTAGAGGTCACCATCCTTCACATTTTAAAGCTTGTGTGAAGGACCAATAACTTTAGGTGCACCTCTCGCAGGAAGGAGGGCAGGGTCCATATGAATCTATGAAAAACAAACACTGAAGAACAACCATTGCACGTGAGCAAGGGTTATATACCTGTAGTCCTGGTTCTCCATCCTAGGAATCTACAAGGGGGGAGAATGGGGAAGTTATTTTCTTGTTTCTGGCATCTTCTTTAATGCTGCCTCTGTGATTGGGCCTCTGTTGCTGCTGAGTTTGGTATGACCATCTCAGGGATAGAACCCTCTGTCTTTTGGTCTATATTGTTGTTTGAAGAGCCTTTTCTGTTCTTCCAGACCTATGGATTTCAAAGTTTCTGCTTCATTCTTCATAATCAACTTCTCTTCTTTTGTGCTGAGGCCAAAGAGTGTGGATCCTGAAAACGGTAAATTAGAAATCTCCAATTGAGCCTCAGGTTTCAAAGAGGATAAATGAAGCCATGATGACGTTCTTGGTGAGATTCCATGACAATAGGAAGCTGCTGAAATTTCACATGGGATAGACTGATTTCTAGGCCTTCTTTGCATTGCTTGCATAACAGCAATCTGCTTTTGAATGACCTATTAAGCAGACTGGAGTAGTATCCGATACCTTAACATTTATTTTCTAGCCGCAGGACCACTGCTGACACTATGGCTGGGTTCTGTATGACCTTGAGGGCCTCCTTCTAAATGTGGTTGATAAACTGAATTGAAATTTATTGACTTTTTTGTGAGTCTCTGAAGTCCTAAAGAAAGCAGTCAACCTTCTTCGCTGGTAAAGGTAGATCAAAACCTTTGGATGCCCTTTAAATAATAATAAAGGACTTCTATGTCATTTAGTGGAGAGTCTATAAGCGCTGGCAATGGGGAAATTCTGTTGAAGAGGACATAGTCATCCAATTTTTAGGTTTTTGGAAAGAAGTGTCATGGTCGTCATCGGTAGTGAAACCAGTCTCTGCTGGAGACCGGGTCAAAGTAGCCAGTTGTGGTGTCTGAGAAGATGGGGCTTGGGCAACAAGTTTTGCATGCTGTGGTCTTGGAGCAGTTCGTGGTAGTACCCTCTGTGGGGTTTGATTATCCGGCGTAACTTGTGGTTGGGCCTTATCTGGAAAATGTCTATAATAATCGGTCATTCAGATATCCCTTTTAAGGGTTACTGGAATTTGGATTGTGCCCTGGTACAACTGGACCTCAATGTAAAACATGGTTAGTGATATTACCAGTGCGATGGGCGAGCTTTCTTCAAAAGGTTTGTATGACCTTGGGTGATGTGGCTCTCCACATTCTCCTGCATGTAATTCTGAAAAAGATACTCTTTGTCTACATGGGACTGCTATTGTAATGTTAACGGGAGACTTCAAGCGACACAGCAGTGATGCTTCAAATATGTGACGCTATAAAAATCCAATACTGAAGGAAAAAAAATAACATTTTTCATCTTCTCTTCCAAAGTTATCCTTATTTATGTATTTGTGTCTGATCGATTGCCTTTCATTTTTTATGCTTACCCAAGAGGTCAATGTACAAGTTGCAGCTTGCTGAGAATCCTGCTGCTCAGTTATTGTTGAAATTGACATGTTCTGACCTTTGATCACTGGATGTAGACTCTCTGAATTGATTACCGTCCTCATTAAAACACATCAAAATATACCACGCTGCAAGTCAATGGTGTTCAACAAATCAGGCCCTTTAGGTACAAACCATCTTATGTCAGGAATGAGTACGGCAGGCATCTTTTCATAGCAAAGTTTTAGAACGGTTTCAGATTTCCGTGTCAGGAATCCAATTTATTAAAATTTCAAAATGCGTTGAAAAACAGGTTGTATTCCCATTAATTTATCCCGTGTCAAAGTCTGTAAATTGCATAATGTAGAGGTGAACATTGGCAACTGCATCATTACAAAAACAATACAAATACAACCCTTACCTGTCTGGCTAGTTTCTCTTGATCTCGTAACCACTGGAGGTAAGATTCCCGGGCAACTTGCTCCTCAATGGCTTCATTTGTGGCTTCCCAATCGGTCGCCCTCTTTTTGTCCTCCAACATTTGCTGCTCTATCCAGGACTCCTCTGAGGTTTTAATGGCATTTTTCATTAATGACTGGTCTGCATACTGAAAAGAGAAAACGCATCAAGTTAACTTTAGGGAATGAGAAAAACCTCATAGTGATTGGTCACAAGCAACCATTAGGCCTCCAGCATTGATGGCATGTGATAGTCCACTGAACACTTCAAGTTACTGCTGTTTGGATGACGGAAGGATCACAAACGGCTTGCACAGTGCTGCGCGGCAACCATAGCCTTGATACCACCCACCCCCAGCACACCTTAGAAAAAAATATCTAATAAACCTATTAACAAATATGCAAACAAGTGCACATCATGTTCGTTGCGCTTGAACTGCTAAATGGATTTCAATATTTGGTGAGAGTGATACCGGCAACATCGGTCAAAAAAATGGTCATTGATAACACCTGGAGATGGCATGGGAAGCAATAGTAATGGGGGCCTAAAGTTTAAATTCTGTACTACCCTAACCGCTAGTTTCTTTAAATGTTTAATACGACTTTTGAGAAATTCGCCAAAATTTTCATAGCACGCAGAGGAATGTGGAAAGAAAACGCCAAGACAATGTGGTCAAATGTTAATGCTCTTTTACATTCCAATTAAGATACTAAGAGCACGACACACATGTTAACTGAGGTTTTCATTTTGTCAACTGTAAAATTATTAAACAATACTGTTTTTAAAAAGCGGATTTCCCAAGTAGGAATATACTTGCCCTCGCTGTACATTTCATTTTTCTTGTCCACTATGCATGCATCCCCACTGAAATATATACTGGTCCAATACCTACCCATTTCTAACAACTCCCTATATGCACCAGCTTCTCTTACAAATGCAAAGCAACTTTCTTTGTTAAACTCTAGATGCTGCTTGGCTATCAATATTAAACAGTGAGCTGTGTGGAGAGAACAGCTGGTCTCTTACCCCAGAGATCACACTTGCAGAGACACACGCCGTGGCAAGTGACAAAACATGACCTGATCCAAGACAAACATGAGGCACGCTAGCTATGCACAACACACAAGGCACTCGTGACTAGAGCTATGACACGAGACATGACAAGAGGAGCGCATACATGACACACAAGTCTGTGAAACATGGGACTTTGTTCCTGATATCCCCTGCTGATGTGCGCTTCAAGCTATTTGCTTGGACCTAGGCAAGCGCTTCAAGGGATTATAAGCACTACTTGAGTAGGGGCAGCAAGTCACCTACATGTGAGAAGGAGGACCCTTGAGGTGTGCATGTACTTAAGTCATGATTCCGAATACTGGTATTAAAATGCCCAATGTGTCAGTCTCCGGCCTATCAGTGTGAAAGACCCTTTAGGTTCAGCATACAAGAAACTGCTATTTTTAATCAGTGTGCTTTTGGTTCGATGGCAGGCAGGAGCCACAACAGAAACTCAACACTATCAGGGTATCACACACAGTAAAATCCCGTCTTGATGGTTGAGACCTTTAGAGCCAAAGACAGAAGGGGGAGCAGGATGAGTCAGAGGTCTCAACCACTTACAGATATCGGCTAGACACTTCATAATCAATGCATTGAGAGTTCGGCCTTTGCAAAATCTTCCCACCCCAAAAGAAATGAGGGAAGACCCACGCAGCATCCAGTACCAAGCAACTAGTTTGCTGAACCACCTTTAAGCTACAAATAGGGATTCTTTCAACTGAATTGGATCGGGATGGCGTAGAGACCCCCTAGCTGTTTTGGCAAACCTTTTTTTGTTAAAAGCATCAGAAGCAAACACCTACGAAGCTGTGTTCTGCTACCATTCTTTCCTGCATGCCGATTAGTAGTGGGAATGAACTCTATACTCTATTCTCTATTCTCACTTTCATAATTGTTAATGAAAATTGTACAAAGTAGAAGGAAACATTACTTTTGTTACACGTTCTGCATCGTAGGCATCTTTACTGAAGTCATAAATGTCCCTCCTGCTGCTCTGGTATTCAGTTCCTGAATGCTAGAACTCCATAGTAAGATATGCATTAAGCCCTTCAAAACGAACTGTCCGTGAGTAAATGGCCAGTATAAGACATGTTGGAATATGGAAGCAGCGGTCTCCATAAAGGAACAGTATAGTCTACAGTGCTGTCTATCTGCCTGCATTTTCTGTCATTTTTTCAGGTTTTCAATGGTTTTCTGAGCAAGAACTTTAGACTTTATGCTGTTTTATTGCTTTATGTCATACTTTTCATTTAAATTAGACATAAAACACTTAACATATGATAAAGTGAGCTTTAGATAGGCTTTGGAACAGTCATCTGCATTCCATAACACTAGAGGTGCACTTAGAAGCTTTCATTTATGACAAAATAAAGTCTTCCGGGAACAATGAACACAGGAGTCCCTTATTCTAACATTTAAGGCAATAGATGAAGATCCTACAATGCAGAACTAAAGCTTCAAGTAAAGTTTATTGGATCGTCAAAACAGTTGTTTTAATGCAACAATTTGCCCCATCAAAACTAAAATGACAAGCAATGCTTAAAGCAAAAAAAGTGAAATCTGATCAAAGAGGAAAGCTTTGGGCCCCTTGGTAATCGAAAGGAAATGTACCATATATACCCAGCATCAGTGCTTAAGTTGACCTGGGGGTTGCAGGTGGGGGCCCACCAGCTCTCATTTTTGGGAATTGGGAATACTTTTCATCATCAGACTTTGGCCCAGAAAGAAAATGAAGGCAGTAAAGGAGAAAGAGACAAAGGAATAAAGCAGGGATGAAATAAAGCAGCAAAGTGTAGGTGGTGCATGAAATAGGCATGAGGTGGAAGACTAAGCAGCCTTGATAATCAGCAATATTCAGCAGCGGGCTTCTGAGAAAAACTTTGGGCCCCGGCACCTATTCTTTCACAAAGTATGCACCGCGCAGCACTAGCAACTAGTGTAATGGCAGCAAAATCCCCTCAGAGGATACTGTATTTGCATTCCACAAGTCAAAATAATATGCTAGAATGTTTGCTTTCTTCTAATTTACTGGGGGCACAATGAAAGAAACTACTTATTCAAAGGGGTCTATTGAAAAAGGCGACAATATGAAGGCTGGAGAGAATGAAGTCCATCATCCTTCCAGGGAGAAGAGTAATTAACAAAGAACTGATCTCCACCACACTTGCTCCTTGGAATAGATACATGCCAGTGTTTTATGAGGCACATAAAATGAAGCGTGCTCCTCCGTCCACCTCTACCACCTGCGACCACACAGAAAGGACGGACTCACCTAGACAAGTCAAGGCTTGAACTGGAAGCTGCACCTCTAAACGGAAATGCTTTACAATAATCACAGAAAGTAACATCTCGGCTCTTAAGATGATCCAGGTGGCGAGAGGCCAAGGCTGTTTGATGGGTATGTAGGTGTTCTGAGGTTGACAAAGGTTTAATCAGTATATGGTCCTTTCACTACCTCTCAGTAAAGTCAAAGGCTGAACTGAACCTTTAGACTGAAGAACTAGAGCTCCTGGGGAAAATACAAGCACCTTAGTTGTGCATATATATGGGATTTAAAAATGAAATAATAGTTGCAAAAAAAATATCAAGAATGGAAATTTCTGACAAATAGTTGATTACAGAAAAACGAATGCTGACAGAGGAGCAAGGCAATTGAGATCAGCGCTATAAAGAAACTACTGTTATATGTAATTTTTAAATGAACCCTGTCAAAATGTAGAATGTACATTTTGATCATTATCACAGTGAATGTTTGAAGAGGTAATTTGACAATTTGACTTATATCTTGCCTCCTCTTGAGTTACCCTTTGCCCAAGTGAAAAATGCTTATGTAACAATAGCTCGAAACCAAGAGAGCAGGTAAAATGAGCTCACATGACATCGCATGAGAAAGAAGTCAGAAGACAAGGCTGAGGGCTAAATGAAAAGGTCAAAAGGGCTGAGCACAAGAAAAACGGCCTACATCTAAAGAAACTGGCCTGCTTAAGAACAGGTGACAAAAGCAGAGCCCTTTCATACTTTTGATTAATCAAGGTAAATGGCGGCCACTGCAGTTAACCAGAAGCCTTCACTTATCCTCGAGTAGTTCTCATATCATGCTCAAATTGATCTCATCTGTCCACAGCTAGAAAGGCCACAGAGAAGTGATACCAACAGTGCGAGGTTTCACTTTGACTGAACGGAACACATTCAACATGAAAATAACAGTTTAGCAGTGAGGAGAGCTCACACCTTACTAATAGCGGGCAGGTGTGGGTGGGCGAGATATGCATATATATGTAGTGGGGCAGCGGCGAAAAGTCGGTTTACAATAACTAGAGTTAAGGGGCTTTCCTTTAAGTACTGAAAGATCTGCGGCAGGAAGTAGTCAAAAGAAATGAACACCTGGATACAAACCGAATGGGATTCACAAAATACAGTCATATAAAAAACAAAAAAACATTCAGGGACCTGAAGCTCACAGGAGAGGGCAGCTGGCAAGGATGTCCATGGCAAGCTACGCTATAATATTCGACTGGAGATATGGAAAAAAGGTAATTTCGAATTACTTACACTTTAAGACCATATTTTCACAAATCTACAGCTTCCAATTCACGGTATCAACAGAAGCAGATTAAAGGTTTCGAAGTAAAATTCGAGGCAACAAACCCATATGCATACCCTACTTTCCAGCGCATCATAGTGCACAAAAAAGGTGTACAAGGTCATTTCATCAGACGCTGGTATCAAAGCACACTACATTAATCGGTACACTTCACATAAGACTAGCGGCAGCTTTTTGTCGACTCGCTAAATGTGCTCTAGACCTGCATGGAAAAGCACATGATGAAACAAAAAACTATCTGGCCTTGGGGGTGTGCTAAACTCGCATAATTGCGCACAATTTCAGGAAAATTACGTGAAATGCAAATATGACTCCTAGCGAAAACATTTGAATGTGTTCATTTTAGACACAAGAACACATTTCGAGTTAAAAAAGAACACCAAACAAGTACTGCAAACGAGCGACGCTCACGTTCCAGTCATTCTTACTGTCCCCACGCAATAATTAAGCAACGAGCCATAGGTCAGGAATTTCATTTAACGCGTAAATTTCGCCCAAGGCCTATCGGCTCTCGCTTGCAGTACTTGTACTGATTGCTGGATGTCAAAGCCCTCCTAAACGCATTGACATTCCTGAAAAGTTGGCTGGCTTTCATAGTCTCCTGATTCCTGCTAACATATTTAAGGGCTCCCCTCACCTCTGGCTGTGAAGAGATCTTTCTGTTGGAGAAGGTAGATACACAAAAAAAAACTAGCAGACTGATCGCCCGAGCTGCATGGACTATCAACTGTCTAGGAAGAGGAGTGTCTATTCAGGTGCTTTTTTAGGTCTCGCCTGGAGTTAGCAGCGCGCATGCGCTGCTCTCGCCATGCGAGGGTTTCTTGGAATCAATACTGTTTCAGAAGTCGTGTCTGTGCTCCGCCTGCACTTTTCATTCGTGCGCGTCGTTTTGCGTCATGGATTATGCAAAACAGTGTAATGATTGCACCGGAGGCATTTTAATCCCTCCTGGTTGCCACCCTGTCCGCTTTTGGCCCCGCCCACCGGGATTGGATCTTTTACTTGCGGCGGGAGACAGTGTCTCTTAATTAGCCGCTAAGCACTTTTTTTTTTACCATTACCGCGTTTATCTTCAACAAAGAGAAATCCTTTGCGCAATGTCGACAGCTTGTTTATTTTTGCATCGCGCTTTCACTTAAAGTGAAAGCGCGATGCAAATGTAAAAAAGCGGTTGCCTTTGCGCAATGTCGAGAGCTTGTGTGTATTGCCGTGTGCTTAAACTTTCCTTATGGGCGCCCCTTGTTTGAGCTTATGTTTTTTGCCATGTGCTTAAACTTTCATTACGGGCGCTCCTTGTTTACTTTACGTGCGCCGTGTTACATTTTTATTTCACTCTTGTTTTTTATCGTTATCTTCGTCTTTCTTTCAAACTCTTGCAGCGCTCCTCAATATTGCTTTAGCTCGGATACTGTAAAACAAACCCGCTCCCCAAAACTGCTCACCGCGACTGACCAACGTAAGCACCGGACAGAGCGGGCACATTTTGGCATTTCTAACGCGGGCCCCCGCTGCCTCAGCGCGCGGCGTTCGCAGGGAGCCATTGTCCTCACTATGGGCCCTTAATGGAAGACTCCGGCCTGCAGCCTTTTGATGCCGAGCGGAGAGCAATCCACTTCGGAACGGACGGAACACGGACGGACGGGAGGAACACGAACACACACACGAACACACACAGTTATTTTGCACCATTTTGACTAAAAAGTTTCATGACTCAGATTTATTCGCCCCATTTTTTAGTACGTTGGGTATGGGCGGAAGTGGGGAACGTTGTAGAGGCAGTTATGTTACACCCATAACCCGCTCCGTTGTCGATTTTTGGGGGCTAGGACACACAGATCCCTCTTCCCACTTAAGAGCTCAAAAAAGCTGTGGGGAATACATGAAAGGGCCGTATACTAAGAAAGGAAGCGGCCATCTGCAAACTCTCCGAGAACAAACAGTGTTGCCTTTAATGTCTCATTGTGTCGAAGTTAATTGCTCCGTGCATCATTTCCTGTGTCTCCCTTCTCCCCCAAGCACTCTCCCACCTGGCTCCTTTCAAGTGCAAACACACGAGAGAGAAGCAACACTTTGAACTGAAGCACGCACACTGCTTTCCAGTACACACACAAACTGTATACAAACAGAGAGGAACCCACAAACAGAATACCGTCATACAGCGGGAAACACCAGAGCATTAAACGCACACAACACACACCATGTCTACAGTCCAAAAATGCACTGACACAAAAACAGGAGAAAAACAAATAAAGAGAAAACAAATAGTCGCAGACAGTATGTACACAGAGAAACGCGTACACAAATATCCACAGAATCATTAACACTAACAGAAGGGAACATGCATAGAAAAGACAAACAAAATACACGCAAGGAGAAGCACGCACTGCACACACAAAGTGAACATACATGCTTATGCACACAAACAGGTTAGAAACGCACATATAGAGACACACAATGCTGCACACATATCAACAGTATACATAGAAACCGACAACATCCACGTAGTCTGTTTTTAGGTCTCGCCTTTCATTAAGTTAAAGCCATTTGCTTTGCTATACAATACCATTAGCAAAGCAAATGGCTTTAACTTAATCAAAGGCGAGACCTATTGCATTTTCAATGCTTGTTCTGTCTGGGTGTTACGGGACAGCTAACTCTTCAGAGACACTAGGACCTTGACAGTTAGTTCAAACAGTACATACAAGATCATCTTCCACACGGTGCTTTAAGAGATGTCCCACTGATAAGTGTTCATATGAATAATGCTAACCAGCTGGTTTAGTTAATTTCTATTAAAAATTGGTGCAAGAATTTGAGCCGACAAGCCTAATTTTTTTTTTGCATTGGTGCAACACCAGCCGATTTCTGGGGAGTCGGGAAAGCGCAGTAAATAAAAGATGACTTTATATTTAGATTTATATTGTCACATTTGCTGTGCTTCAAATGTCAGACTCTGACAAACTGCTGCTTATTTTAACATGGGGTCTTGTGTTTATAAAGTGAACCATGTCACAATCTTGCTAGGATACAGGGAATGTGAAAGGAACGGCTGTAGGATGCAATTTCTTTGTAACATAAAATGTAAATATCGATAAATGAACTGTACGCATTAAAAAATAGATCAGCAGTTAGGAAAGCAAAAATTGAGCACATTTTCGTAATTAAGAAGTGTGACGGAAACTGATTTTAATAGGATGAAAAGAAACCAAGACACTTTTACTTGGAGATGCACAGAAGATATCCACACATCATCATGCTATATAGGTTTATCAGTAAAACTGTATGTCTGTGCAAATTTAAAGAATGTGCCTGCACGAGGACGTGTGATGCTGGAGAAGACCGCTTTTGGATCATACACTCTTTTGTACAGAACGCTTAATATGTACATGAGAAGGTTTCTCTCTGTTGCTACAGGTTTCTGAAAGAGTCTACAAAAATCTTCTGTTCTATGTGTTAGTATTATATAATGAGTGTTCCCAGTCTGAAAATTGTGACATTTTACTGTTTTCAAATAGTACCCTCATTGTTTTGACTGATTTAAAATGTTACATATTTTGAAATGTTTTAATTATCTTCAAATATAGCAGTACATAATGTATACAAAATTCATTTCATACAATAAATTTATATTTTTAAATGTTTCATAATTTCCTTATATTTAACCCACAATACAAAATGTTTTAAAGCCAGTGCACATTCATGCAGTGAGATGCAACTGCTGACGAGAGGACATGGAAAAAGGTAACAAGAAAAAAATTAAATGTCAAACTGCAACTCCTTAGGAGAGTCTCACTACCCACTGGAGGAAACCTCTGTTAATAATAACTATCAAATGTATCTTTAAATAGCTTCTTGAGCCTCTTTTAAAAAAATCCACTCCTATACATTTCACACATCTGAACAGAAGATTTAAACAACCTTTATGTTCCACGCCTGCCCAAACTTCACGCTGGCTTCACTTATGTGCATCCTAGACTACACCATGCCTCATCAAGGGCCGGAAGAAATATGACCGTAAGTGAAGCTTGGACATCCCCGAAAAGCCAGTGGTTCTTAGCCAGGCACGGCATCTAACGGCCACCTACTTTGAAAATACTCTGCCCAGCGAGTCGGTCGTATCCAGTCCACATCTGATGGTGAACTTCGCTGTGTCTCTGCTGTCTGCAATTGCATGCAACAGTATGGCTCGGGTCTCCTCCGAGGCCATGGGCAGCACTTGCACAGCAGCATCCCAGATCTTATGGGTATATCCGCCCATGACGCATGCAGTGCTCACCAACTGGAGTGGTAGGCTGCGCAAAGAGAACATCCTCTTACCGAAAGTATCCAGCATCTTCGATTCCCAATCCAGTGGAGTGGTGGGGAACATGCCAGGGTTGATTCAGAATGTGGAGGCTTGGACCACCAAGCTCTCTGGAGTGGGGTGCTGGGTGAGGAAACTGGGGTCCTCAGGAGCAGAGAGATGGACAATTGTCCTGTGCACTGCCTTGGACCAGGCCCAGAGGAGGCCACCATAAGGGTTTCATTAAATGGGAGTAAGGTTTGGAGGGGATACTTCTAGTTGAAGCACATCTGTCAAGACGGCCCACCAAGGACAACTGAAGGTCCAAGACCTCAAACGCTCTTCGCATTACCATTACAAATGAGATCCCTTCCTCCTTAGCAGTGGTAGGGGGAGAGAGCAAGCCAATGTGATGTAAGGTGTCTAACCTACTAGGATCCGCCAGTTCCTCATATCAGTTGTCCTCTGGGGGATACTGGGTATCCTTTAGGATCATCAGACCCCTCCCATACGTCTCCCTCTCTAGACCTGTCAAATAAAAATGGCACTGGCTCCAAATCTTAGGGCATGGTCCGAGTCAGCACCATCGTCGGATGACGCCCGCCTAAGTACTGGAGCTGGGAATGATGGGGGATGGTGCCACCGTGAGCATTGGTACAGGAGCAAGCGTAGAGGAAGGTCACAGTTTTGCAAGAGGAACTGATCCGGATCCAGCACCGGATCCAATGGGCCCAACTGGCACGGAGGGCGGGCCCAACTGGCAGAAATCCAGTGGGGGCACCACCCAAACCCATGTGGACCAAAAGCCCTCAAGAGGGTTGGGCTGCCCAAATATGAGTTGCATGGCCTCATAGAACTTAGTTGGGAAAGGGTTGCTCCTGCTCTGGGAAAGTCAGGGAGGCGCGAAGCGAACACTGGCACAGGCGCCACAAAAGAGCGAGCCCTGGAGTGCTGATGCTCCTGTACCTCGTCTGAGGATTTAGACAGGTGCTACTAAGACCTCTTTAATTTCCTTCTGCACAACCGGGATCATGAACGCTAGGGTCGTCTGATGTTGGGTAGCGAGGAGCTTGAGAAAACGCTTCCTTGTGGTGCATGGTGCGGCAGTCTTTGCAGGTCTGAGTCCTAGTCCCTCTACAAGTACCACCTGCAAACCAAGGGTGGGTATGTCACAGACATCTGCCTGTGACAGGCACCACATGGCTTGAAACCCGCAGATTTCTTAGGGGATATCCCAGACACATCAGGAGAAGAAATTCTCAAAATGGTGTCGACAAAAAGTTGAGGAAAAAAACAGTAAAAAATTGACTGAGGGGTAGCTCTTCACGGATCAGCGCTGACTGCTGAGGAAAGATAACTGACCGCGCACTGATGAGGCACCTATATACACACCTTGCATAACACTTCAAGCGTGAATGCAGCTGAAGCAGAGCCGAACGACGCCACCCATCAGCGCGCAGGGGTACTGCTCGAAAACCTCCGGATCCAGTCTGAAACCTGGGCAATACTCTAAGGTAAGGAATCAGCAGCTAAAAAGTCTATCAGATAACTCTATTCAGTATGATAACTTATTATTTACTATATAGTTTGTCTTCAATGTCAATATCAGTAGAAAAGTTTTTACAAAAAAAGGAATGCGTAAAGCTGATCATTTTTTGTCTTTCACCCATGCCTCTAGCTTTTGCAAGATTATCTTGACAAATATTTTGCTATCGCAATATAAAAGTCTGCACATGCAACACTTATGTGCACCCACAGTGAAAGCAATCACATCCACCACACGCCTCTGGCACCTAATCGGCAGCTGCAACACATTTATGTCGCAGTTAGAACAGCCAACCCGATAATACCACTGCAGGATATTTCGAATTTGTTGAAATGCTTACAGGACTGCAAGTGGATAGCAAACCAAATAATAGAATTGTCTACACTGACGCAATGCTGTCTAGGATTCGCCATTTTTTACAGGCATTTTTTTGAGGGTCTCTCTTCAGTATGTCACTCATCACAAGAGGCCTTCATAAAGGTCAAATTTTTGTGATGCCAGAACAGAAAATGATTTACAGTACTTTAGAGCAGCATTCACCTGAACTCTCGTATTGTGTCAGCAGTTGGAGGAGCTTTTGTTTACGGTTCAGGCAGATGCAACAAACCTGTTATAGGTACTACTGTATCTCAACATGAAACTGGGATCAGTCGGTTCTCCTGCCGTAAACTCTGAATCAGAAACGCTACCATTTCAAAAAGCCTCAGGTATGAACAAGGCATTCAAAGATTCGAGACACGTCTAAGATGTTGAGCATACAATTACTGCCCGTACAGACCACTCCATTATACAATCTCTGCTTTCAGGGGAGCTAAACTGTTCGTCTGCCCAGATTAGCTATCCTCTGCCGTTGCAAACTACTTGGCAATGACACTATGTAAACCAAGGTCATCTGTGCTCATTATGGCACAATAAACTATCATTCATTCTTTCACACTAGAAAATCATGCTTTTATCACCATCTGTTTTTTTAGAAGGCCTGGTTTTAACTCGTGTTTCATTTATGTGTTACTGTTAAATTTCAGAAGAAGTTTTGCTAGGTTCATGTTTGTTCTTATCAAAATTCAGTATTTTTTTTAAAAGCCCCGTAGGGGATGGTTTTCAACCATCAGATGGAAAACTTTTGAATTGCGCTGTAAATCTGCTTGTGGTTTTCAATAATAACTTCTTTTCAACTAATTGATTTGCTTCTGTGAACATCTCCCTTTCAGGTTAGCTTTTGTGCTCTCCATTGTTTACAGGCAAATTGAATTGGTCTTAAAGCCCAGGAGATGCTAGGACCACACATGCATTATTTGTGGTCTTTTCGGAGGAGTAGGTTGAGTTCATAGGCAGAACTGAGAAAAAAAGGGTGTTTTTGGTAATGAATAGAATAGCAGACCCATCCAACAAAAGAGGCGGACAAGAAACAACAGTTCTCACCATCATCTGAAAAGGTTCCTGAGGGAAGCCTGCCTTACTTTAGCATCTGCCTTGGAGTCCGAATCCAGAGCGTAGTGTCTAGTGAGTGTGTATGATCTCTAGGTGGCGGCTTTACAAATCTCTGAAATGAAAACATTCCTCAAGGGGCCACTATTAAGGCTCTTTCTCTTGAGGAATGTGCTTTAGATCTACCAGAGAGAAGTCTGATAGCTAGTTACTAAGATCATATTATATAAGATGCTCTCCATCTAGAGATAGTTTCATTATAGGCAAACTTGTTCTCACAGGGCCATAATTTAAAAGGCGTCAAGTGTAGTCCTAAAGATAATGGTTTTGAAAGATTTCCAATGGAAATAAAGCCAAAAAGGCAGAGCTCTGTGCCCCACGAGCCTGTTTTAAGGACCCAGACAAATGAACTGACCGAACTGTCACCTGTAGGACACGCACACGCACGGTCAAGACTATTCAGTGCTTACTATGATGAGGATCCCCTGGAAGAAAAGCCTCTCTTCAATGACCAGCAAACCACAAGCACCACATATTCAAGAGCTCACCAGGAGCCAAACGTACTCGCACTCCCCTTCAACCATGTAGATGAACATGAATCCTTTACATCATGTGTACACCCATGCATTTCAAGTACTTGGTTGTTCTGATCTATGCTTCTGCTATATACTGGGGTAGAGAGGCAACCAATTATCAAGATTTTAAGATGTGCTCCAGAGGTTTAAAATAGCTTAAATTACTAAAAATTACCCGATGAAGGCTGATAAAGATAACCTCCTTGCCAAATTACTACACATTAAACATACTTTCCAGAAAAGTAAATTACTGAACTACCACCATCTCCACTGTATTAGCTCAGCCCAGCTCCACACATATATTCATACGAACCAGTGATTAACCTATCCCTTTCAATTTGACAGAATTTCAAGCTAAAAACATCCGATACCAAGCCAATAAAGGAAAACCCAGGAACAGATCAACTGGACTTAGAAAATTAAACGCCAATATCAAAAGATTGTTTCTGGGAAAACTGACTGAAAAGGCAGCTTTCATTCATATCCGAGATTCTCTCAAACAAAACAACTTAGCCAAAGGCTAACAAATAGGTTTGCATCCTGGAAGAGACACTGAATCTGAGCTGGAACCTCAAAAACATTGTTCACCGAGGGCATCACTGGCCGCCTACTCGATCAGTCATCAGCCTTTGACAGCAGCAATCATCTACCTTGAAAAGAATTCAAGGCAGCATCACCAATTCAATTACTACCTACATGAAAGTCCATCTGAACACTATTCCCTTCAGCTTCATTCACTCAAGTAGGTGTACCTTTAAGGTCGAGGGTCGCACAGCCTTTATTGTATTCTTGCCCTCTCTCCCAGAGCTTGTAAATTCCTTCAAGAGCACCTGCTACAAACAGGCTGACAAACTCCAGGTCATCCTAAAACAGGAGAAGCTTGCAGATATGTACAGGTCAGGACTTGCACATTGTCCACAGACACTTTGATGCTACAGAACCATTTGAAATGTAACTCTAAAAATAGAAGTCCTCACTTCAGAAGCATGACAAAAATTGGAGACTGCCATAATTTTGTCTAAGGAAAAAGAATCAGACTCAAACATGTCACTCTAATGTCTAATTAACCAAGTAAACCTAAGTGTCTTCATCATGAGGAAACTATAATGAATCTTCCCTCACATGAGGTAAATGCACAAGTTACTAACTTGTGTAACGATATATCTGTAAGAGACAGTAGTTAGTGACAGATTCCTTACCTTAGAATATCCCCAGGCGTCAGGCTGGACCCGGAAAGTTTTTGCGTAGCAGTACCCTTGCGCGTTGGTAGGCGGCGTCGTGCGGCTCCGCGTCCGTCGTCGGCATCGTGATCGCCGGGATGACGTCGCGGGCAGTACTTAGACGCCGCCCCTGCGCGCTGACGTCAGTTCTGTACACGACTTTCCGCGCCAGGAACGCAGAGCCATGCAAGAAGCTGACAAAGGTGTCTGAAAAATACTAGGGCCCTGAAAGAGATGTCCTTAACCCTAGAAATCAGTTCGCAGAACGGGGAGGATGGGTGGGGCGGTAAGGAATCTGTCACTAACTACTGTCTCTTACAGATATATCGTTACACAAGTTAGTAACTTGTGCATCTGAAAGAGACACGTTAGTGACAGATTCCTTACCTTAGAATAGATACCCCAGCAATACCAACCCCGGTGGTGGGTCTGCGAACAAAAGATCAGACAAGGAAGTCCCGGAGGACAGAACGGCCAAAGAAGCCGTCCCTCCGGACCTGACTGTCAAGGCAGTAATGCTTGGTAAATGTGTGCAGCGAGGCCCACGTAGCTGCCTGACAGATATCCTGCAGCAGAACACCGCGGCCTAAAGCCGTGGTAGCAGCCGTTGCCCTGGTGGAATGGGCAAGCAGCCCAACAGGAGGCTCCTTCTTAGCCAAAGAATAGCAGGCTTTGATACACAAGGTTACCCAGCGGGAGATGGTTCTCTTGTGCACCGCCCGACCTTTTTTGGCGCCCAGGTAGCCAACAAAGAGCTGGTCATCCACCCGGAAGTGTGGTGTGCGGTTGATATAAAAGTAAAGCGCACGTTTTGGGTCCAGACGGTGGAGCCTCTCTTCCTCTCTGGAAGGATGCGGAGGTGGAAAGAAGGTGGGCAAAGTGATGGTCTGCCCAATGTGGAAGGCAGTAACCACCTTTGGCAGGAAGGACGGACGCGTCCTAAGAACAACCTTGTCTGGATGGATAGACAGAAAGGGAGGTTTGCATGATAGAGCCTGGAGCTCACTCACCCACCGAGCGGAGGTGATGGCCACCAGAAAGGCTGTCTTCAGAGTCAGAAGACGAAGAGGACAGTTATGTAGAGGCTCAAAGGGAGCGCACATGAGAAAGGTAAGAACCAAGTTCAAGTCCCACTGAGGCATCACAAACGGAACAGGAGGGAAGAGGTGTGTAATGCCTTTTAGGAACCCGTTAACAACAGGGAACTTGAAAAGGGAGGGCTGATCAGGAAGCCTGAGGAAGGCCGAGATGGCACAAAGATAGCCCTTGATGGTACCCAGGGCAGAACCCTGTTGGGCCAGAGAGAGAAGGAACAGAAGGACCTCAGAAAGAGGGGCAGAAAGGGGATTCACAGCCTTTGCTGTGCACCATGCCACAAATTTGTTCCACCTGCAGGCGTATACCACCTTAGTGGAGGGACGCCTGGCTGCCAGAATCACATCACAAACTTCGGGAGGCAAGTCGAAAGGAATCAACTGCCGCCGCTCAATCTCCACGCAAGCAGGTGGAGGATGGACAGGTTCGGGTGGAGGACCGTCCCCTGCTGCTGCGACAGAAGATCCTCCCGAAGAGGCAGACGGATCGGGGGATCGACGCTCATACTGAGTAGCTCGGGATACCAAACTCTTCGAGCCCAGTCCGGAACCACAAGGATGACTTGGGCCCGGTCGCGCCGAATCTTCTTCAACACTCTGGGTAGAAGTGGTATAGGCGGAAAGGCGTACAACAGACCGCAACTCCACTCGCGACAAAAAGCGTCGCCGAGCGAGTGCCGCCTTGGAAATTCCAACGCGCAGAACTGATGACATTGCGCGTTCTCTTCGGTGGCGAATGGATCTAACCAAGGCTCTCCCCACTGCAGAAAGAGTCCTTGCGCCACTTCCGAGTGAAGACGCCATTCGTGATCCATCATGCACCTGCGGCTGAGTTCGTCCGCCCTGACGTTCAGGGAACCCGCCAGGTGTTGAACCATCAGGAACATGCCCTGATGTTCCAGCCATGTCCAGAGGCGTAGAGCCTCCTGACAGAGGGTCCACGACCCAACCCCGCCTTGTTTGTTGCAGTACAACATGGCGGTGGTGTTGTCTGTGAACACCTGCACTACCTTCCCTTTGACAGAGGGAAGGAATGCCTTGAGTGCAAGTCGGATCGCCCGGATCTCCAGAAGGTTGATATGGAGCCGGGACTCCGCCGGAGACCAGAGGCCTCTGATCTCCGCCTCTCCCATGTGACCGCCACATCCCAGAAGGGACGAGTCCGTCACAACTGTGTGCTCTGGCTGGGGAAGGGAGAGGGATGTGCCCATGACCCATTGCCGGTTCGAGAGCCACCACTGCAACTGTTTTGCAGTCCCCTCCGAGATCTGGACGTGATCGGACAGGTTGCCTTGGTGCTGCGCCCACTGGAACTTCAGGTCCCACTGCAGAGCCCGCATATGCCATCTGGCATGATCGACCAGCAGGATGCAGGAGGCCATGAGGCCCAGCAGCCTCAGGGTCATCCGTACCGAAACCCAGGATAAAGGCTGAAAGATCGGAATCATAGCCTGAATATCACGGACTCGCCGTTCGGGAGGATAGGCCCGAAACTGCGTCGTGTCCAGAACTGCTCCGATGAAAAGGAGCTGTGGAGAAGGAATCAGATGCGACTTCGGCACATTGATGGAGAACCCCAGCGAGTGCAGGAGTTCGGCCGTAGTCTGGAGGTGGGAGACTACTGCCTGGGACGAGCCCGCCTTCAGCAGCCAGTCGTCGAGGTAGGGGGAAGACTGGAACCCCTGCCCGGCGCAGATGAGCTGCGACCACTGCCATCACTTTCGTGAACACCCGAGGGGCACTTGTAAGGCCAAAGGGGAGCACGGTGAACTGAAAATGCTCGAGGCCTACCGTGAACCGCAGGTAACGCCGGTGGGCCGGCAGGACGAGGATGTGAAAATAAGCGTCCTGCAAGTCCAACGCTACCAACCAGTCTCCAGGGTCGAGGGCAGTCAAGACCTGAGCTAGGGTGAGCATCTTGAACTTCTCCTTCCGGAGGAAGCGATTGACGTTCCGGAGGTCCAAGATAGGACGCATGTCCTCCTTGTCCTTTTTGGGCACCAGAAAGTAGTGGGAGTAGCAACCACGTCCTACTTCTGGGGTCGGAAAATGCTCGATGGCCCTCTTGGCCAAGAGGGCCGTGACTTCCTTCTGCAGAAGCACCAAGTGATCCCCTGACATGAAGTGGAATTGAGGTGGCATGGCTGGGGGGGTGGTCTCGAAGGGGAGGGAGTAGCCCCTTCGGACAATGTCCAAGACCCACCTGTCCGAGGTGATGGCACGCCAGTGGTGAAGGTGATGGCGGACCCTGCCCCCAACTGGCGTGCTGTGCACCTGAAAGGAAGGACTAGGAGGGCTTGGAGGCCGCGGACGGGGCGGAGTTGGTGGCCTGACCCGCACGCTAGTTGCCCGAACCGCCATGGCGGTAGCCACGTCCTCGGCCACGCGAAGACGCTTGCTGCGCGGGCCGGTGGCTGGGCAGCGGACGTGACTGGGCGCCCCTTCCGTGGCCACGAAAGGGGCGAAAAGCAGGAGGTTAGCGGAGGGCGCACAACAGAAAGGCCCAGGGACTTGGCAGTAGCCCGTGAGTCCTTAAAACGCTCCAGCGCATGGTCTGCTTTGGAACCAAAAAGACCGACTCCATCAAAGGGCATGTCCATGAGTGTATTCTGGACATCACCCGAGAAACCAGTTGTTCTCAGCCAGGGATGGCGACGCAGCGCCACTGTCGTTGCAAGCGATCTGCCCAGCGAGTCGGCGGTATCAAGGCCACAACGTATGGTGTACTTTGCCGCATCCCTACCTTCCGCAATGGTGCGGGTAAGCAGTGTCTGGACCTCCTCAGAACACTGGGGCAAAACGGCCGCCACCGAATCCCACAGAGAGTGGGAATATCGGCCCAAAAGGATAGCGGTGTTGACGGACCGCAAGCCAGCACTGGAGGAAGAAAAGGCCTTCTTCCCAAATTGGTCCAGGCGTTTGGATTCCCTATCCGGAGGGGCGTAGGGAAGGCGGTTTGGGAGGCAGAGGCTTGGACAACCAAGCTCTCGGGGGTGGGATGTTGAGAGAGAAACAAGGGGTCGCCCGGAGCAGGGCGATGGCGTCGGGCCACGTTCCTATCCACAGGAGCCCCTGTGGTGGGCTTGGACCAGGTGCCCAAAAGAACGTCAGACAGTGCATCATTAAACGGCAGCAATGGCTCCCGAGGAGGTAGCTGCCGGCTGAAGCACTTCCGTCAGGAGATTAGTCCTGACAGCCACAGTAGGCAATTGGAGGTGCAAGGCTCCAGCTGCTCTACGCAACACAGTTGCAAAATTTGCTCCCTCCTCCGTAGCCACGGAAGGAGGAGACAGCATGCCAGAGTCAGAAGTGTCCAGACCACTGGCATCCCCAAGTTCCTCTGCCCAGTCCTGATCATACTCACACTGCTGTGTGAGAGGGTCTTCCGACCCCTCCCAGCTCTCCTGGTCCTGCTCTGGCTCAAAATATGGAGGAGGAGGGACATATTGGACCCAAGGTCTCATCGGCGCCGGACGTCGTCGGTCCGGCTCCATGTCCGGAACCGGAGAGAACCGGGGAACGACGCCGCCCGGAGCCCCGGGCGACGTCAGGAACGGCACAGGGGACATCGGCGCCGGCGTGGTTAGGTCAACCGGCGTCGATCGGGGTTGCGGTACCACTGGAGCCGGGATCGAGGCCGGAGCCGAGGCCCGGATCAAGGCTGGC
>CAWUFW010000087.1:1655000-1662500 GCA_963921515.1 Calotriton arnoldi
TCCAGGGGTATCCTCATCAAAGTCATAAGCAACCCACCCGCCTCCCCAGGCAAATGAGAATGTCTGTTATGTTAAAGGTATATCTTTGTGCCCTGACCTTCGGGTCTCCGCAAAGAACAACTGACCTAACTGTCACCCCTGAGGCATGATGGGAAGCTAGGGGTCATGGCAACCTTAAAGTCACGGTGCCAGTTTTTGTACAATTGCTTTCATTTTCTATGCTATTGGTTTGCAATGCAGCCTGTAGGCTAACAATGTCTGCTCTTTTGCAGTTTTCATGAGTTTTACTCATTAAAAAGAGTTCAAGTGATTCTTGCCCTCCTGTGGTCTATATATTCATTGTGTGTTTACAAAAGCAGTTATTTATTATGGCATTGTTTAGCCTCCTATTTGGGGGCTGCATTGGTATGAGAAAAAATGATATATGTATACATATATTATCTGCTGGCAGTCGCCAGTAGATAGTTATAGTTAGGACCTATTATCCATAGGAAATCGGCGACATTCTATTTGAAATAACGTTGGCGCCGGTTGACGAATATTCGC
Organism: Calotriton arnoldi; assembly: GCA_963921515.1. Taxonomy (NCBI): domain Eukaryota; kingdom Metazoa; phylum Chordata; class Amphibia; order Caudata; family Salamandridae; genus Calotriton; species Calotriton arnoldi. The sequence continues at coordinate 1,655,547 of CAWUFW010000087.1, forward strand.
GAAAGTTTCCAACTTGTTGGGGCGCTCCGGTCCGCTCCTATCCTGAAAGTCTCGGGGTGATACGTCAAGCGGGGGCCGAGAAAAAAGGGGGGTCCCAAAACGCGTTTTCCCCATTCATTTTTCCATAGGAACCTTTAGTCGCAGCTACAGCCCGAACTGCTGAACGGAATTACACCAAATTTGGCAAAGAGGTAGCCCTTGGTTCAGTGTCGTGCCTTTTGCTTAAATGGTGTAAATCCGTTCAGTAGTTCCTGAGAAAATCAAAAGTAAAGTCACATATATATCTATGGCCGAGTAGGGTCCGCGTACCCTCCCGATCACGAGCTGCATGCTAATTGGCTGTCAACACTCCAAATCAGGAAGTGTTGGCAGCCATTTTATCCCTCGGTAGAACCGAGGGACAGAAACAAGTGCGCAAAGCGCAAAAGGGGGCAGGGTAGAAACACCCTGACCCCCTAGGTCTGCTCAGGGGGTCCCACAAGGACCCCCTGGGCAGAAAAAAGCTTTTTTTTTTTTTTTTTTTTTTTAATCGGCGGGATGCGCTTAGGGTGCGCGAATCCCGCCGCGAAGAAAAAAAAAAGCACATGAAACACGTCGCCAAACGCACAAAGGGGGCAGGGTAGAAACACCCTGACCCCCTAGGCCTGCTCAGGGGGTCCCACAAGGACCCCCTGGGCAGAAAAAAGCATTTTTTTTTTATTAAAAAAAATCGGCAGGATGCGCTCAGGGTGCGCTGATTCTGCCGGGAAAAAAAAAAAAATCGAAGCGGGTCTCCCGCGCTTCTATGTTAATTTGCCCCCGGGTGGGCCAAGTCCTGGGGGCATGGTGGGGGGGGTTAAATTTAATGTGGGGGCCTCTAAGGCCCCCAAGCCCAGGGACCGCCACCCCCGGGGCTTTCAAAAATAATGGTGCGGGAGGGCTCTTGGCCCTCCCGCAGCCCGGGGACCGCCACCCCCGGGGCTTCTTTTTAAAAAATTATTTTCACCTGTGTGGGGGCTCCAGCCCCCACACGCCCGGGACCGCCACCTCCCCGGGGCACTAAAGATTTGAATATGGGGGTCCGTTACGGACCCCAAAGCCCGGGGACCACCACCTCCCCGGGGCTGTGAAATGGTTGGGAGGGGGCCGCGCGGCCCCCTCCTGGAGCCCTTGATGGCCTGGGGACCGCCACCCCCAGGGCCGGCTCCTGCAGTGTCCCGGGGTGCCTACCCCCGGGACACTGTAGTTTGCTATGACAGGACGGGAGCCTCGCCGACCCCGTCCTGTCATAGCAAACTTGGTTTGCATTTTGAAAGAGAGAGCAGGAAACCTGCTCTCTCTTTCAAAATGCAAACTCAATTGCTTTCCACATGGGGAGCAGCATGTTAGCTGCTCCCCATGTGGAAAGCAATGCCGGCTCCCGTAGGACACGGGGAGCCGGCGGGACTGTGGGGGATTGGGGACCCCCCACAGTCCCCAACCAGAGGCCAGGCCCCGGGGGATGGGGTCCCCGGGGCCATAAGTGGCCAGGGAGGGGGGCCACGCAGCCCCCCTCCCCAAATTAAAAAATGTAAAAAAAAAAATTAAAAAAAAGGGCGAGGCCGGCCCCGGGGGATGGGGTCCCCGGGGCCTTAAATGGCCTGAGGGGGGCCTCGCAGCCCCCCTCCAAATTAAAAAAATAAAAATCGAGGGCATGCCCCGGGGGATGGGGTCCCCGGGGCCAATACAGGCCCAGGGAAGGGGGGCCACGCGGCCCCCCTTCCCGTTTTTTTAATTAAAAAAAAAAAAAAAATGCCCAGGCCCCGGGGGATGGGGTCCCCGGGGCCAAAAGTGGCCTAGGGAAGGGGGGCCACGCAGCCCCCCTCCCATTAAAAAATTTTTTCGAAAAAAAACAAAAAACGACCGGCATCGTGCTGGAGGCCCCGCCCCCCTCCCTGCAGTACTCTGCAAACGCGCCCCCTGGTGCGTTTTAAGAAGGGAAGTAATTCCCCTTGAATACTGGGGTTCCCTGGGGCCAACTAGCCCACCAGGAACCTCCAGTATGCGCCAGGGGCTGCGTTGCAGAGAGGTGTACAGAGGCCACGCTCCTTTTTACACCTCTCTGCAACGCAGCTCTGTGGCGCTTTTAGAAGTACATGGTGGGCTAGTTGGACTCCAGGGACCCTCAGGATTCAAGGGGACTTAATCCCCCAACTTAAAACGCGCCACGGGGCGCGTTTGCACAGTGGTGAAGGGAGGGGCGGGGCTTCAGGTGACATGTGTGCAAACAGGCCCCGTGGCGTGTTTTAAGATGGGGAATTAAATCCCCTTCAATCCTGAGGGTCCCTGGGGGCCAACTAGCCCAACAGGTACGTCCAGAAAGCGCCACAGAGCTGCATTGCAGAGAGGTGCAAAAGGGGCGTGGCCTCTGAACACCTCTCTGCAACGCAGCTCCCTGGCGCATACTGGAGGTACAGGGTGGGCTAGTTGGACCCCAGGGACCCTTATGATTCAAGGGGACTTAATCCCCCAACTTAAAATGCGCCACGGGGCGCGTTTGCACAGATGTCACCTCAGGCCCCGCCCCCTCCCTTCACCATTGTGCAAATATTCCTCTAAAATCAGCCGAACTACGAATTCCTATTTACTCACCTGTTATCAGGAGAGACCTCAGTGCTGCATCTTTCAGCCCAGTACTGATCCTGAAAAGTAATTTTAACCGTACTTACCAGTAACTTGAATTTCCTTCCATAGGCTAACATTGACTGGTTTCACTTGAAGTCTTCTAAGTGTGGAGTTTTGGAACTTTATAATATTCCTCTAAAATCAGCCGAAATACGAATTCCGATTTACTCACCTGTTATCAGGAGAGACCTCAGTGCTGCATCTTTCAGCCCAGTACTGATCCTGAAAAGTAATTTTAACCGTACTTACCAGTAACTTGAATTTCCTTCCATAGGATATCATTGTCTGCTTTTTGCTGAAAAAGTTTCTAAGTGTCGATTTTTGAAACATACAAATATTCCTCTAAAATCAGCCGAACTACGAATTCCGATTTACTCACCTGTTATCAGGAGAGACCTCAGTGCTGCATCTTTCAGCCCAGTACTGATCCTGAAAAGTAATTTTAACCGTACTTACCAGTAACTTATATTTCCTTCCATAGGAATCCATTGTCTGGTTTTCAGCAGAAAAGTTTCAAAGTGTTGATTTTCACAAACTACAAATATTCCTTAAAAATCGCCTGTATGACTTTAACGCATTCTTTCAACTGTTTACAGGAGATGCACCAGTGCTGGATCCAGGATCCACCACGGAGTAAGAAAAAGTAACAATAACACTACTTACCTGCTAAGTGAATTTCCTCCCATAGGATAACATTGGTGATTCTATGTGAAAAAGTTTCTAAGTGTCAACTTTTAAAATGCAATAATATTCCTTAATCACTACTGTAACCAAAACACTTTTACTCAACTGTTTACAGGAGATGTCCCAGGACTGAATCTAGGATCCAGTCCTGTGGTTAGAAAAGTAATCCATAAAGTAACTAATTGCATTTAGCTAGAAATTCACATTGAGCTCAATGTTGCATTGTGTTTGAAATTGTGTTGCCCATTGCAACAACTGTAACTACTGTACTTAAAAGTCTATTGCCTATTTGCAAAGTATTTAAACTAAAGTAATTCATTCTGAGAAAGTATATTTTGTAATGTAATGTATAATGTAATTACAATGTAATTTAAAAAATAAAATATCTAAAAATAAATAGTTTAAAAAAATGTAGTAAATCAGTATCAAAAAAAATAAATATAACCATTAATACATTTAAAAATTGTCATTTACAAAACCTTTGAAATTCACTGAAAAAAACCATAGGTTTCAGACATGTTATAGTTAGGAATTAGCATTTTAAAAACCTTTGAAATTCACTGAAAAAACCATAGGTTTCAGGCCTGTTATAGTTAGGGTTTAGCATTTAAAAAACCTTTGAAATTCACTGAAAAAAACCATAGGTTTTAGGGAAAGTTATAGTTAGTTGGACATTGCACTCGTACAAAACCCGTGAAATTCCCCCGTTATAGTTAGTTCAGCTAACTATAACTCGCGCCCGCAATGCACTGCTGATGACGTCACATATTACATCACTCATGACATGGTCAGTGACATCACTGATGACTTCTCAAATGACATCACTGATGACATCATCCATGTGAGAATTTAATGCATCTTCTCACACCCTAATATAACTTTTGATACACCCACTCTAAATTACAGACTGCCATTCTCAAAACCATACACACTCCAATACCAATAAGTACATACCCACTCACTGATTCTTAGGTCTACACACACACATCTACTCACTCACCCGTACAGTCACTCTTACTTACAGTCACTCTGTACAGGACTATCATATGCACTCATACACCTATATAAACACTCACACAACGCAACTCATCCATAGAGGTACTCACACACCTAGTCAGTCATGCAAATAATTAATCACACTCCAATTTACTCACCTTTACAGTTATACACACCAGCTCACTTACTCATAAAAATACTAGCACATTCTTACGCTCCTATGCAATCACTGATGCAAGCACACACTCATCCATATAGCCACTCTCACAATCACACACTCACTTATAGCCATTTATATACTCCAACACACATATATACTGCCTTTCACATATGTAGTTACTCACATGTACCACTGAGATATACATTCAATCACTAACACACCCATACACACACTCACCCACCCATACAGTCCATCACAGACGCACTCTTGAAACCATGCACCCAGTGAATCACCCACTCACACATCTATGCACAGAGTCACACACACCCCACCCACACAAACACTGAGGCACCCAGATACTCAGAGAACCAATCCATAACCCATATAGACACTCATGTAGCTATTCACAAACCCATGCAGCTGCTTACACAACAACAGACAGACGGATACAGACATTCACACAGTTTAGTCACTCACCCATGCATCCAGTAGGATACGTTTAATCACTCACTTATAGACTCAGTCACGCACCTACTAAATTATCCATTCAGACGCTTATACACCCACTCATTCTTCAATACGCCTTTCCCTATATATATTAAAAATATTTAAACTTTACAGAAACAGTCACTGGATGATGTCATCAGTGATGTCACTGACCATGTCATAAGTGATGTAATATGTGACGTCATCAGCAGTGCATTGCGGGGCGCGAGTTATAGTTAGCTGAACTAACTATAACGGGGAATTTCACGGGTTTTGTACGAGTGCAATGTCCAACTAACTATAACTGTCCCTAAAACCTTATGGTTTTTTCAGTGAATTTCTAAGGTTTTTTAAATGCTAATTTCTAACTATAACGTGTCTGAAACCTATGGTTTTTTCAGTGAATTTCAAAGGTTTTTTAAATGCTAATTTCTAACTATAACGTGTCTGAAACCTATGGTTTTTTCAGTGAATTTCAAAGGTTTTTTAAATGCTAATTCCTAACTATAACATGTCTGAAACCTACGGTTTTTTCAGTGAATTTCAAAGGTTTTGTAAATGACAATTTTTAAATGTATTAATTGTTATATTTATTTTTTTCATACTGATTTACTACATTTTTAGAAACAATTTTTTTTTACATATTTTATTTTTTAAATTACATTGTAATTACATTATACATTACAAAAAATACTTTCTCAGAATGAATTACTTTAGTTTAAATACTTTGCACATAGGCAATAGACTTTTAAGTACAGTAGTTACAGTTGTTGCAATGGGCAACACATTTTCAAACACAATGCAACATTCAGTTCAATGTGAATTTCTAGTTAAATGCAATTAGTTACTTTATGGATTACTTTTCTAACCACAGGACTGGATCCTAGATTCAGTCCTGGGACATCTCCTGTAAACAGTTGAGTAAAAGCGTTTTGGTTACAGTAGTGATTTTTAAGGAATATTATTGTATTTTAAAAGTTGACACTTAGAAACTTTTTCTCATAGAATCACCAATGTTATCCTATGGAAGGAAATTCACTTGGCAGGTAAAAACTGTTATCGTTACTTTTTCTTACTCAGTGTTGGATCCTGGATCCAGCACTGGTGCATCTCCTGTAAACAGTTGAAAGAATGCGTTTAAGTCATACAGGCGAATTTTAAGGAATATTTGTAGTTTGTGAAAATCGACACTTTGAAACTTTTCTGCTGAAAACCAGACAATGGATTCCTATGGAAGGAAATACAAGTTACTGGTAAGTACGGTTAGAATTACTTTTCAGGGTCAGTGCTGGGCTAAAAGATGCAGCACTGGGTTCTCTCCTGATAACAGGTGAGTAAATTGGAATTCGTACTTTGGTTGATTTTAGAGGAATATTATAAAGTTCCAAAACTCCACACTTAGAAGAATTTCCAAGTGAAACCAGTCAATGTTAGCCTATGAAGGAAATTCAAGTTACTGGTAAGTACGGTTAAAATTACTTTTGAGGATCAGTACTGGGCTGAAAGATGCAGCACTGAGGTCTCTCCTGATAACAGGTGAGTAAATCGGAATTCGTATTTCGGCTGATTTTAGAGGAATATTTTAAAGTTCCAAAACTCCACACTTAGAAACTTTTTCAGCAAAAAGCAGGCAATGATATCCTATGGAAGGAAATTCAAGTTACTGGTAAGTACGGTTAAAATTACTTTTCAGGATTAGTACTGGGCTGAAAGATGCAGCACTGAGGTCTCTCCTGATAACAGGTGAGTAAATCAGAATTCGTAGTTCGGCAGATTTTAGAGGAATATTTGCACAATGGTGAAGGGAGGGCGGGGCCTGAGGTGACATCTGTGCAAACGCGCCCTGTGGCGCGTTTTAAGTTGGGGGATTAAGTCCCCTTGAATCATGAGGGTCCCTAGGGGCCAACTAGCCCACCAGGAACCTCCAGTATGCGCCAGGGGCTGCGTTGCAGAGACGTGTAGAGAGAGGCCACACCCCTTTTACA